>JAWPHD010014259.1:0-62464 GCA_037043455.1 Cyrtodaria siliqua | reverse complement strand
CATGGTTCAGGATTGTTGGACCTTGGTTGACCATGGTCATTCAATGGTTGACCATGGTCAACCATGGTCATTCAGCTGTACCCCAGTAAAAAAGGCAGTGAAATTTTCACCAAAATTCAGTGAAATTTTAAAATATTGACAAATCTCAGTAAAACACCAAATTTCAGTGAAACTTTGGTGAAATTTCAGTGAAATGCTACAATTAAATTTCAGTGAAATTTTTTACAGTAGTGAAATTTCACTAAACTTAATTGACTGAAATTTCAATGACATCTCTCTCTCTCTCTCTCTCTCTCTCTCTCTCTCCACACATTTATTCATTTAGACAGAAGACAGACAGATATATGCTCACATAGTATATCATGTAACTCACCCTACTGAAAATGCAGCTGGGAGTCCGGGGGTAAATGATATATATAGATAATTAAAGCCTGGAAAAAAAACTCAATTTTAAAGATTTTTCGAATGTATAATTGGCAAATTGTGTTGTTTTATATCAAAATACACCACAGGACCGCTACCTTGATATGTGTAGCAAGTTTTATAAGAAGATAAATTGATTGGTTTAGAAGTGTGATTGTGACAAAAGTGCAAATAAAATGCAAAGTGATTCTGACAAAAGTGCAAATAAAATGCGCACCCTTTTAAAATTTGACAGGAGATTGCAACAACTATAGTTTTTCCTTGCACCATTTAATGATTAAAAGTATGTGTTTTGTGACTATACTTACATTACTTATTGTATCAAAGCATCTTATACATGTAATAGTTGTATTTGAAAGAGGAAATTTCTAATGTAGACAGTGAGAAACAGTATTTAAAAACCAAACCCCTATTGTCATATGTTTTCGCGGATTTGACCTCTTGTTTTTTTGTTGTTGATAGAAAAATGGTGGTTTAGCACTGCAGATATTTTTTTAATTTCAGTATCATATGCATCATTTCCCCAAGTAATGATCAGGTCTTCTTTAAGTGATGTAGACTGAATGTATATATTTGTGAACTGTTCTTGAACTGTTGTATCTTGGTGAAATTACACTAAGATTTCATTGATATTAAAATTGACCAATACTGCTGTAATTTCAACAAGATTTCACTGAAACTCACTTTTATTTTGCCCCCAATTCTTTCAGTGAAATTTCACTACAATTTCAGTAAAATGCCAGTGACATCTCACTGAGATTTCACTGTATTTCACTGTTAAATTGCCCAATTTTTTCATTAAATTTCACTGTTATTTCGCTAAATTTGAGTGTACAATTTCACTGGGGCTTCAGCTTAAAAACGGAATTGACCACTAAAATTGCTTCTGTGCAAAAGTTACAACTGCAAGAAGTAGATGGGTGGCAATTTTAGTGCTAGTTATCGTGTTGTATTAGATGTGTTGTATTAGATCAGAAACCTTGTTTGTTTTGCTCAGTAATTATACCCTGGTCGAACATGTTTTGAATCAGTAGTGTTATTTTTACTGGTCCTTTGGGACCAAAGAGCCCAATATAGGTGGATTGAAGTAGAAAACCGCTTAAGCCGGTGCTAGGGGGCTTGAGAGGTGTTGCTTCTTTCATTACTTCTCATGAACAGACTCAATAAAACCGAGTATGCTGCTTTATTCTCTTAATTGTGTTTGTTGCTCCCAAAGGATCACCTTTATCAGTATTTATTATAACCCTGGTCGACCATGGTTTATAAGCAAGGTGACCTTTCTTAACCATGGTTTGACCTTGGTCGACATGGTTTGTCACCTTGGTCGACCATGGTTTGTCACCTGGTCGACCATGGTTACATTACACCATGGTTGACCATGGTAGTTCCATTTAACAAAAATGGCAAACCATGGTCAACCATGGTTAAACCAAGGTATACAGACCATGGTTAACAATGGTTGACCATGGTTAAAGCATGGTTGACCGAGGTCCATTTCGCAGGGGAGGGTAGCTTTCTACTTAATCTAGTATCCGGAATATCTTCCTCGATCAACCTGCTACAGACTACACATGAGCATTGATTTGTTTCTGTCTGCATTTTATCACCTGATTTGTTTTTTGGTGGACTAATACTTCACACCAGGTTCTTGTCTCTGCGATACACTAGTAAGGGGGTGTGTCTTTAAATACTTGGGACATTCTGTCTGATCGGTGCAGGACCGAACATGTTTTTTTTAAATCATATGGATGTTAGGTAATGTCTTGCACATGTTAATACCCCATAGGCACCCTATTATTCTTTTTTCTCGAAGTCTCCCTTAAAAGCTCAATCCTGTCTAAGTTGTCTACCTTCAAGCGTTGATCTCTATCATTTTCCCACTATAGCCGCGTTTTCGAAGCTGTAGTTAAGTCCATGCCTATGTTTCGTTGGCAAGACTGTTTTTGTATTTGGTTGGATGACAAGAACTACTGTGTAATATATTTGTTTGTCCGTTGGTCTTTTGTACAACCTCGTATAATTTCTACCATTTTCAAGTTTGAACCCCCAGTTGGCCTACTTTGCTACTGACCGTTCCAAGGCGGTAGCCCTATTGTCAACCCTTTTGTGTTTGTGATGTCATTTACTTTTATTATTACTTTTGCCTTCTTGTTTGTCTGTTTCCATGTTTGTTTCTGTGTTTTGTGGTTGACTGTCCTCCTTGAATGCTACTTTCCCTGTCCGATCTTTTTATATTTATTTTGACCCAGGCGTCCAGAAATTCAATTGGCAAATGCAGTGAATTATTGTAGAGACTGTAAAGTTCCAGTCCATATACCAAACCCATCATCTATAAAACTTTTATAAAAATAGGGCGTATTGTGACAGGTCATCATCTTTTCCATCCCATGTTCTCAGGTTGAATTGTTATTCTCTAAAACCACCTGTATCATCTTAAGCACTCCACCAGTTGGTGATCCCGGATTAGTTCTACTATCTAAGGCTTCTTTGCAGGCTTCTAGACCTTCTTTCTTTGGGATTGAGGGGTACAGTTTACACACGTCAAAACGAAACAGGATAGCGTTGTCTGGTATTGGCCCCTTTGATCTCTCTGCGTTTATTTAAGAAATCTGTTGTATCCCGTACATAGCTCGGTGAGTTTATAACAAAATCATTAATTTCAAATTCTGCCACCGTCTGCCATTTTCAATGTCGGAGAATTTATACCATTCACTATTGTTCTCATAGAGGCCCTGATTTATGCAATTTCGGATTTCCTTTCAACGTACTTTTTTGGGGTATCTTGGTAAAAGGTACATATTCATGTCTTTTGATATGGCACCTTCCCTATACATCTTGTTTATCAGTTTCTTTACTTCTTTCGTTGAAGAGGCTGTTGTATCCCCATCAGCCTCTCTGTAAGAATCACTGCCACTCATCTCTTTGTCTAGGCTTTCCATATATTTCTCCTTATCTAACACTACTATTCCAGAGCCCTTGTCGGCTGAGCGGATCACAATGTTTTTGTTGTGTAAAAGGGACTTAAATGCCTCTTCTTCATCTTGGGAAATGTTCAATTTACATAACTTCTTTAAACTGCTCACGATATCATTCTTCACCAATTCGATGTAAAGGTCTAGCCACATATGCCTGCCTTTACTTGGGGTAAAACTACTTTTTTTCGGAAGTTTGAATCTTTCTTGCGAGTCTGTACTGCCTTTCGAATTCTTATCTTCCTGGTCATAAAAGAATTCCCGCAACCTCATTCTCCTTTCCCATTCTGCCAAATCAGACAATATTTTGATTTTGTCTATTTTCTTATTGTCAGGGATGAATTTTAAACCACGCGAAAGTAATTTTATTTCTGCCTGTGATAATTCATAAGAAGATTTATTTGTCACTACACTTCAACAAAATGATTGACTTTATCAGTATTGCTAATAATTCCATTTTTGTTAGGATTGATTTGGCCTTAATTGTTTTGTATCACTTGTGGTTCCCCTTACCGTAATTTCCTATGAACCATAGGCTGCAACATCAAGATAACCTATTAAGATATTTCCCAGAGGCTGCCAACATCAAGATAAACTATTAACTAACAGAATTAGTGAAAAACACAATTTGATTTTATATAACATGAAATGAATTTATAGAGTATTTTTCGAGAGACAATTTTAAATTGAATTCATTACTTTTATGAATATTTAGTGTATAGTGTTCATGAAATCGGTATGTTGCTGAGTAGAAGGTAGTGTTACGGGAAACGACGTCACGTCATTTGCATAACGTCATTATGGTATTTTTTTTTTTATCATAACGTCAGCAACAAGATGGATTTTACTTAAAAGTTGTATTTCTGTGATTTTTCTTGAAAAAGAACAAGTGTTCGAAAATTTGAAGAAGAGTTACTATTTATTTAATATCTTCTATATTACATTGCGTGGTCCGAGTATTAACTTTCATCCAACCCCTTCTCCAAGAAGCGAAAATGGGGTTGGCTGGGGTATGAAATAAAACCTTAATTTCGGCTTAAAATGTTTGCATTCAAATTAAAACAAGTAATAGGTTATTTCAAACATGTTACACATTTTTTCAGTAAAAGATTTTTTTAAACATGTGTTATTGTTAAAATATCCGAAATAAAATCCTGCTTATATACGCTTTCCTATTCCTTAATGGAATTAAGGCGGGACCACGTAATGAGAAGAAAACCCGCTGAACAGGTAATACAGGTAATACAATTGAAGGGGCATTTGAAGGAAAACATCTCGAACACATGATACATTTGAATGAAATCAATCTGATGCAGTTGAAGGAAACATCTGATATCTTAGAAGAAAAACATCTGAACAGCTGATACAATTGAAGGAAAACATCTGATATCTTAGAAGAAAAACATCTGAACAGCTGATACAATTGAAGGAAAACATTTGATATCTTAGAAGAAAAACATCTGAACACATGATATATTTGAATTAAATCATCTGATGTAGTTGAAGGAAAACATCTGATATCTTAGAAGAAAAACATCTGAACAGCTGATACAATTGAAGGAAAACATCTGATATCTTAGAAGAAAAACATCTGAACACATGATACATTTGAATGAAATCATCTGATGCAGTTGAAGGAAAACATCTGATATCTTAGAAGAAAAACATCTGAACAGCTGATACAATTGAAGGAAAACATCTGATAACTTAGAAGAAGAAAAACATCTGAACAGCTGATACATTTGAAGGAAAACATCTGATATCTTAGAAGAAAAACATCTGAACAGCTGATACAATGAAGGAAAACATCTGATATATTTCATGATACATTTGTAGGAAAACAGCTGATACATTTGAATGGGAACATCTTATATTTGAATGAGAACATTCGATATATTTGAAGGGGAACATCTTATATTTGAAGGAGAACATTTGATATATTTGAAGGAGAACGTATGATACATTTGAAGAATACCATTTGATATATTTGAAGGAGAACATCTGATATATTTGAAGAACATCTGATACATCTGAAGAATACATCTGATATATTTGAAGGGAGAACATCTGATATATTTGAAGAATACTATCTGATATATTTGAAGGAGGATTTCTGCTACATTTGAAGTATAATATGTACACTCAGAACGGTCTTATACTCGTATTAGAGTGCATCCATTTTCCCAAACCTTTCTTCATAAAATAAAACAAATGTCATTTGCAACATCAGCATACATAACTTACGCTGACGAACATAATCGTATTAAGGTTATAAACTATTCAATGCAGAAACTTTTCGCTGAAACAAATACTGACACATGTCAATGAAACGCTACAGATAATATATGGTTTATGGTTTTACGAAAGGGCAACCAGCTGCTCACTAACTTTAGGACAATTACAATTAAATTCTTTACAGAATGGTATAAATACAGTCATTACGTGGTCCGAGTATTAACTTTCATACCCCATCCATCCCCTTCTCAAAGAAGCGAAAACGGGCTTGTCTGGGGTATGAAATAAAACCTTAATTTCCGCTTAACAAGTCCGCATATTGTACAATTAAAACATGGTAATATGTAATTTTAAACAGGTTATCGCATTTTTTCAGTAAAAAATGTTTTTAAAGCGTTTTATTGTCAAAATATATGTTATAAAACTCTGCTAATATAAGCTTACCCATCGCTTAATGGAATTAAGGCTGGACCACGTAATGTAGAGAGCAACGAACACAAATAATACAAGAAAGTTGTAGACTTCTGTTCAAGAAAGGTAAGATGCCAAACGTCTCACGCCCCTTAACATCGGTTTAATCGGTCGTCTTCTTTACAGCCACAAAGATTGGGCAGGATGACCCGGAAGTATCATAAGTAATAACAGTACTTATTCGTAGCACAGTGATACTTTTACGGACGCCACACTGCAGTTTACTAAACCAATGCTAACATAAATGTCAATTAATTTGTTTGAGTTTGTTCATGAGAGGTAATATAACGACTCTAGCACCGGCTTAACCAGTATTCTCAAAGTAATAACACTACTGATTCGTAGCGAGGGTATACGTTTTACGACCGGCACGCTAAGTCGTACGTTTATTATGCAATAATATGAAATCCTTCACAGATGTAGAACGCTGATTTCAAAGATGATATATAGTCATGTTCATTAAGTATGCTTTAATCAGCTTACGTTCCGAGACGCTAACGCGTGCAGCGTCATGCCGAATAAGTTGCGATCTGCAATAATGATCTGAGATTTCAAAGATCTCAAGCCGATATGATTCATTACATCCTACTGATTGGCGCGTTTGTCACGAGGCGATAATACCATTGATATTACACAAGCTGCACAATAGATGTGCGGTATGTAAGGTTGTAAGATTAGTTATCAAGCGGTCGTTGTTGGCGACAGCGGTCGTTGTTGGTGACATAGGAAATGACGTCATAGATAACAAAAGCATTGTCGGATTCTTTAAACAGCATTTATATAACCTTTCAAATTCAATATAAGTAGTATAGATATTGAGAGTACCAAGACACTTTCCCTTCGCGGGGCCTTAAACCCAAGCAATTAAAAATGTGTTTTGAGGCTCTTAACACAAGCACACCACCGTTAATCTACAAAAACGATGATATGCTTGTTGCTAAAAGCCTCAAAACATATTCCTAATTGCTTAAGTAAACCCACTCGGGAAAACAATCCAGATACCCCCAGTATCTATACTACTTACCAATCCGGTTTATCATTTCAATAACATAATATTTTTCTCATTCAATTCAACTAAAAACATTTGAAATTATTAAGCAAAATCAGACGGAGCCGGGCAGTAGTCTTTATTATCGCTGTGAATATGGTATTCTACCATGGAGTATTTTACTATTTACATTTTGCTATCTTGTATTTTGGTTCAAGTAGCTCTTCCCTGCTTTTATCGAATTCTTGTTGATACTTGTCCATTTCAAGTAGCAATGAGTTTCGCTTGTTGGCTTTGCTTTTGTTCGTGTCCATAAAATCATCACTTCCTCATTGTTGCTTGTTTGTCATTATTTATTTTCTATATATATCTTTTAAATTGTTAAGTTTTTTGCAAATCTTTTCCATATCTTTTTGCTCAGTTATATATAATAATAGTATATAATATTATTTTTCAAACCCTTATTTAATATTTTGAATATCCTTAAATGGTACCCAACTATTGAAATTATTATCATATCCTTTCCGCCAATTCCTTTTATAATCACGTGATATTACTTTTACAATTCTAAATACTGCTTGATCAGCTTTTGTCATTTGTAATTCGTACAAGCTTCCTTCGATGTTTTGGTTGTTTAAATCTTTTAATTTGTATGTCACAGGCTTTGTGTTTTGAATGTCAACAACAACAAATACTGCTTCAGTCCAATTTGGAGTATAACCTTTCTCAAACGTTATTTTATATTTGCTGATTCTAACCTTATCCCCTGTTTTAACCTTTGGCTTAATTTGATTACTTCTCATTTTTCCATACAAGTTGAAATACACCATTCCTTTATTTTTTTCATCACATGCTTCAGTCGGTGTCATTTTAATACTCCGAAGTTTTGTATTATTGTACTTATCAACCATCGCCTGTAGCACGTCTAAATATGTATTTGTATTGTTTGCTGTGAAATATTTCCACATTTGTTCTTTTAATGTTCTATTAAATCGTTCAATTACTACAGCTTTTCTATAATTAAACATGTGATACATTTCAATAGTATTGTCGTCAAGAAATTGCTTAAACGTTTTATTATAAAATGTTCCACCCTGATCAACCCCCAGCAATGTACATTGTCTTCCCATGCTCATAATATTTTGGAAAGCTTTAGTAATTTCTAGACCAGTTTTATTTGGAACAGGCATAAGCCAAACAAATTTACTCAATAACAGTAAGCAAGTATTTTACACCTTTACTATACTTTGAAAACTATTGCATATTAACCAAATCAGCCGACCATATTTTATCAATTTCATTTACAATCACACGGCGTTGAGTGAACATACTTCACACGGCGTTGAGTGAACATACTTCGTATAGGCTTATGAAGTTCATCTGCTAACTTGTCCATCTCAACGCCTTTTCTTGTTTTTTGATGCTCCAATTCCAAGTTTGTATTTAGTAGTAATAACCGGCTTAACAATCAAATTCTTAGCAATATTTTCACCAAGTGATTTAGACTTACTTGTTTTTAAACCGGCAAGCATGTTTATATCACACATTGATTTATTACTAAGATTTTCGTCATAGCAATAATCGTGCTCCTCACAAACAGCATCTAATTCATTTGTCGGTTTTTCGCTATCAAGTACTAGGATCACATTTTATAAAGAATATCGTACAAACTGTTCCCTTCTTGTAACTTTTTAATGAAGAATAGACAGAAATACACTTGTCTTATCTTGGTATTGAATGGTGTTTATTTTATATTAGGTATGTAAGTTAAAACTTCTTTAGGTGGACTTAGAGCGAACGGATGGAAGTAATAATTATCATAATAAAAAGTCTAGTGAGTACCAGGTCCAGTATAATCATCAAGATTAATAATACCACATTCTTGTTTCTTTTGTTTTATCAGTAATTTGTTTTTGCTATACACCCCACTGAAGTTTTTAATACCTAACTGCTTAACCCATTTTATTATGTCTAAGTTAGAGATAGGCTTGTTTTTGAAAATTAACTTTTCTTTACGAATGGGATACTTCTGTATGGCCTAATCTGAGAGTCTACTTGTAAACCTTTTCCACGATCAACTCTTAGACCTTTCCCCTTTTTACCTACTTGTAAACCTGTGCCTGTTAAACCGCTAATAAGATATCCAATTAAATTAATTCCTAGTGAAGCAAGCCGTCCAAGAAATCCTCCATGTTGTTGTTGTTGCTGTGTCAGTTTAATAGGGCAACAACCTTTAGACTTTATTAACTTTTTTATTTTTGAGGGTGTTAGCACACTTGATTCAAGTGGTGCTTGTTTTTTATCATTAGATACAGCTACCATCCCATTTACGAATAGTTTGCCAATTACAGTACCAGGCCACTAAGTGCTCCTGTTGATAGTGGTGCTAATATTTTTGAGCGGGTCTAGCAACTGTTGGTAATATTGTTTTATTTAGCAAGCCAGCTAATGCTCCCAAAATGCCTCCATTTTGAGACTGAAATTTCATCTGTGTTTGTGATATGTTTATGTCTAATCCACGTCCACTGTTTATAGCTTTACCAATGTTTTAAATTTGAGTTGTTGTTAACAACAAAGGAAAATCCCCAGTTAGTAGGTTATTTTTTTACCTGAGTTTTAATTCACTCTTATTATCATAAGCCCGCGCTAAACTATTTTTCTGACCATCTGTTAAATTTACTGAATAATTTGTGTAAGTCATATATATTACAAGTTAGATAAACCTATAACTAATTCATTTCCAACAGTATCAATAACAACATTTTCCTCGTATAAGACCAAAGCATACACGTTATAAGGAGCTCCGGGAGGTAAATCTAATTTTTATCCCATATCTCAAATTTAATTGTTTCGAATCAATGTTGACTTCACTAAGAATCACTAGTGTTATTTGTACTGGTCCTCTGGGACCAACGAGCCCAATATAGGTGGCTTTGAAGTAGAATACCGCTTAAGCCGGTGCTAGGGGGCGTGAGAGGTGTTGCTTCTTTCATTACTTCCCATGAACAGACTCAATAAAACCGAGTCTGCTACTTTATTCTCTTAATTATATTTGATGCTCCCAAAGGATCACCTTTATCCGTATTTATTAACATTCACACTAGCGTTCGTTTAGTGCAGTGTGGCGGCTTTAAAAACTCTCCCCGTGCTACGAATCAGTAGTGTTATTTTTTTACTGGTCCTTTGGGACCAACGAGCCCAATACAGGTGGCTTTGAAGTAGAATACCGCTTAAGCCGGTGCTAGGGGGCGTGAGAAGTGTTGCTTCTTTCATTACTTCTCATGAACAGACTCAATACAACCGAGTCTGCTACTTTATTCTCTTAATTGTGTTTGATGCTCCCAAAGGATCACCTTTATCCGTATTCATCAGTTTTATAACTTAAATCAAAATATACCATACCAAAATGATTTTTAAAATTACTCACGTTTAGTAAAGTTCCTGTGTTTTTATCATTTTGTTTGTAAGAATACTTTATATAATCTCTGAATAGTCTTATAATATTATCATATCTGTATTCGGTTTCTGGGTAATATACACCGTTTCCAACTTCCAGTCTGGCTGATTGTAAATAGCATTTAGTATTGTCAGCATTCATATGAAAAGTATCTAAAAGATGAAGGTTTTGTGTTTGAGAAGAACTCTTGCCTGATCTTTGCATATAAACAAAAAAATGATTTGGATGTTTAACACCACCCGTTATTCTAAATACATATTCTGTTAGTTGAGAACTTCCACTTTCTTGTATCCTTTCACGAAGATAAGTCCATTGTGTTGACGTCATGTGACTGGTCATAACGTAAGCTAAACATCTGAGTTAAATATCATTCTAGGTATCCACAAAACTAATTTACTAATATCTACTCGGCCATCATCACCACTTGATTTGAAAATTAAACATTATCATCTGTCATTTGCAAGCTAATTTGAACTTGACCAGGGGGCAGCATATTAGTTTCCAAGCCTTCAACGAAGGTATATTTGTTTAATGGAATTATAGAGTCAATGTTTTTATTAGTTATTATTAATGCATGACGAGCAGTAAATCCTAGGTTATAACCAGCTTGATCATCTCGAGATTCTGCAGCAGTTGTATTGTCCAAATAAAAGTATTCGTTTGTTCCGGTTGTTTTACATAATCGTCAGAAATTCCAAGCAAACTTTTGACATTAACAAACCTGTGAAGATTATTTCCATCGTAAATTATTTTGTCATTTGCTCAACTTGCATTTGATCAATCAATGAAGCTGCATCGTTAATTAAAGCAATTCTGTCAGCGTCTGCGAAAGCGGCTCCACCGGCAAGTTTGTTTACTTGAAAACTGATTTCAAAATAAGCATTATACCAATCAAAGTAAGAACTTTTATCATTTAGTGTAAACTGATTACCACTTTTCATTTGCCTGGTAGCATTTCCTGGTTGCGCTATAGGAGTATCTAACTGAATAGGTACATGTTCGTATCGGGTATAATATTTTTCACTTCGAAACATCTATATATACTATTAATTAGATTATTTTTTATTAATTAATTGTTTAATTCTTTTATGAAATTTGTACTTTTGATGCCCCTTCGGAAAATAATCTATTAATTCTTGTATTTACATCTTCTTCAGTTATATTATTAGCTACAACTTTAGCTACATCTTCTTCTACATTTCGTGTAAGTTCTTTTAAAATTATTTCTCCTTTTGGTTTAGGTTTTATAATTGAAACTAATTTATCAGCAGCCATTTTACCTACCTCATCTCCAAGTTTCTTAGAACCACTCTCTAAGATTTCAGAAAAACTTTCCGAACCTAAAATGCAGAAAAGCAAAAACCTGGGAAAATTATCAAAAGTGAAAGAACAGCCTAACGTTGTTAATCTCATATCGTTGGAAGATGAGAGTAAAAAAAAAAGCTAATGTTTTAAAAACAGCGAAATTTGAGAAAGAAAAAACACGCTTGAATAACAGAAAGTTGAAAATAAAAGTAGAAGAAAAAAAAGCATATGCCAATATTAAAGCAATAAAAGAAAAGAAGAAAAAGAAGGAAACAAAAACTCCGAGGCAAATAGTTCATCTTAAAGCATCTATAAAAGACATAACTCCTAGGCAAATAGCTACACTATTAAAAGAAGAAGAAAATAAAGCACAAATAGTTAATCTGGAAGCAGGTTTAAAAGACATAAATGACATGACTCCAGAGCGAATAGCTAAAATATTAGGGGAGCAAAAGAAAACTAAACACCGGCTAAGCCCCCAACCAAAAAAGCAACCAAAATAAAAAATAATCATATTTTAAACTTAATAGGATTTAATTTATCTTAACTTATCTTATTTTATCTTATCTTAATCTAACTTATATTATACATGTCTTTGTCAAAATGAAAAGAATTGGCAGATCAAGTGCAAATATCAAATAATCTTGTTAAAGAATACGAAAATAAAGTTAATAAAAAAAGAACAGAAAAGGAGCCAGTCGTGATTAATACAAAGAAGTATTTAAACCGGTAACTAGCGAAATAAAAAGTCTAACTGAGCAGATAGCTACTTTTTCGAAAATAAGTCAGCAATTAGCTACTCTTCCGGCAGCTATAGGTGAAGAAGTAGACGAACAAGCGACATACCAGAGAATGCCTGTTATTTGCTAAAGAGCCTCGTACAGTAGAATTCGATGGTAATTTTGATGTCGTTATTAATAAAGCCGTCATAAAAGCATATAACTTTCCATTACCAATGTTATTAATCGGAGATGCAGTGCTTAAGGGTATAATAATTTTGAACCCTTGCTTGCTGATGTTTCTAATAAAATCGATACAATTGGGCGCGACAGGGATACCCTATCTAAGCATTACAATAACAAAGCATTACAATAATAAAAAAACGTATTCAAAGCTATCTCAAAATGCCTTTAAGAAACTAACAGAATTATCTGGTTTACCAATTCATAAAGGTTATTCAAATTTCAAGAAGATTATAGGAGGTTGTGTTGATGTTGACTATTACAACATTCCGAATGATTTGGTTAATGATCTGCAGTTATTATGTGGAAGTATCAAATCAGGAAATAATAGTCCACAGTTAATAAATAAAGGTATTAGCATAATTGATGAATTATTTAAAATAGGTAAAATATCATCCGGAGAACATGAGCAATATTTTCTAACTATTTTGATTCAATTAATAGCTATAATTATACATGAAGACCAAAGAAGAATTAATTGATCACTTGACACGACTTTTGGCTGCATACAGACGTAGTTATAAATTGTGCGGTATTATAAACACAACATAACAAATTGTCAGTGGAATAATTGGTTGTGGTGCTGTTCTATCATTAGTTTCAGCAATTCCTGTTTTCGAGGCTGCAGATGGTGCAGTTCCTCCAGTAGTTGCTGTTTTAGTAAGTAAAACAAGAATAGCAGAAAAAAATACTGTGTTAAAAACACATCATATGTCCAAACAACTCTAGGTCTCGAATTTGACGAAGAGGTAATAAGAATTGCCTTTAATAAAATGTTAGAGATTCAAAAAAATGATAACTTTACAGAACATCTGGAAATGTACACAAAAAGGTACAAGTTGAACAGGCACGATATCCAGTCATGATTCTTTTGTAACTTTTTTCCAAATTCTATCGTACTTTGCTCTAGTGCCTTATGTTTTAATCGGTTTTGTTTCTTGTTTTTATTTTTAATATTTCAAATAGTTTTTGAAAAATGTAATCAAATTTTATTGATCTTTTTCGGCCTTCTATTCTATCTAAAATCTTTACAACAGCTCTTCAAAAAAAATGTTTTCGTGTGAGATAAATTATATGTTATCAAGTGTTTTTCTATATGGTATTTTCTAAGATAAACAGTTTTCTTGCGATTGTAATTATAACCTGCAATGAGATTATAACCATTGTGAGTTCCACACGTTATCAAAAACTTCACAATATCTTTACAATTTATGCAGGCATACGTGCACTTGTAGTACAGTTTGGTTCCAACACAATATATACAAAGCTTCTTTTTATTTATTACATACAATAAGATGCAATCTAAACACACTCCGGGAAAATCAATAATATCTAAAACTCTTTTACAATATTTGCAATCCATTATATTATAATATAGCATTATATTTTAGAGTTAAATACATATAAGCTTAAAAACACATCTCATGTAATGTTATAAATGGAACAAGTAGAAAGGAAAATAAAGAACTTCAAGAAAAATCAATTGATGTATGCTCAAATAGTTAACTTTGAAAATATGAATAAACTTGACAAAGAGTTAAACGTTTTTTCAAACTCTAAAGATCTGACTAAACAAATTATATCCGAGGCACAGCAACTAAAATTACCATGGAAAATGAAAAAGAAAGATATAATCAGGTTGCATGTTTTTTGTGAAAAAACTATTCATCCGCAACTTGTGGTTTTATAACTGAGGATATTTTTATTCTTTACTATAGCATGTTATTAGATCGAGGAATTGATATTATTATTTATGCTGGTTAAATTAAATATAACCTTAAAAAATATCTATGTGATATATATAATGAGTGTTAGAGAAATTGAAAATTCCCCAAAACAATATAGTAATGTTTTTCAAGTTGATATTGTAGATAAAACAGACCGCGTGTTCAACTTTGGCAAACAAAAACCTTTGTTTCAAAATTTCATGAAAGTGAATTAGCACGAACGGCTTTAAAATGAGTATTAATTTGAAAACTACTTTTTCAAAAATATCGCATGATAAAGACAAAAGGTGCAATAACTACATATAAGACAGCTTATTTTAAAAATGAAATTCAAGATGCACTAAATAAATCATTTGAAGAAATTGTAAATAGAGTTGGAAATTGGATTCAAATGGGAAGAAAATCGAGTAAAGTACAAGCCATTACGAGGTAGCTCGTTTTTAGCATTACCGAAAGAACTTGCTAACTTTAGAAAAGGATTAGTAAATATAAATCAAAGGACTGAAGGTCCTGAGAGTCACCAAGATTGAACAGTGTCTGTCTTCTTGGTGAGGTTGAAGGTTATGTTAAATTTTACAGGTGTGGCGCATTAAAATGAAATGTTGCTGCTTAGAACATGATATGTTTTTTGTACTGGAGTAAGCGAGCTGAATTGATATATGCGTTGTTAGGTACTTGTGAAGAATCTGTGTCGGTATTGGTTCAACCTAGCAAAGCATGGTTAGGTTAACTGACTGGAGTACATAACGGAAATACTGTTGATATATCAGACACTCCCGCATTTGTTCAAAGGAAATAAAACAAATCGATTCACCTGCTGGTTTTATTGAATTGAAATGGGTTTTAAGGCGCACCTACACATGAAAGGTTATATGGCGCCTAACAGGAAGGAACACGCCTGGCTCATCCTCCATGTACATCAAGATAAAATATGGAAAATATGCCTAGAACCTTCTCACCTGCAAAACTGCAGAGTTGCTGCAAATTCTATTGTAGACACACCATTTACACTGGAGTCACGTTTATTGTTTTTCTGCCACTGCTCTAGTGATTTCAGCGAGATGGCACCTGAAACAATGCAGCGGTCATGATGAAGACCTTTAATGAGCATGAACAACAAATGATAAAGTGAACATGAATTTGGGTGTTCTTCCCCTCTGCCTATCCCTCCAACGGGATCTGCAATGGTGCTATTCTTTGCCCCGAAACCACACGGGGCCTGCTGGTTTTATGTTCAAGTAGAAAATTGTAAGGCTGTTCATTTTGACAAGATGATATATTCCTGACAGAGATACTTAATTTAGTGTTTCATCATTATGACAGCAAGGAAGCATTTTGTCTTTGTACCTATAGACATCAGGGTGGTATGAAAGAAACAGAAATGTAGTTATGTTGTTCAACTTTTTATTTTAATTGCGAGTACTTGGAGCATGCAAATTGTAAGCAGAAATCAATATAACTGGTGGAGAAACATATACTGTAAACTGTAGTATATCTTGTTAACATCTCGTTTCCTTGTGAATATTGGTATATAGCTCAGCTGCTCTTTTAAATCTGTCTTACTCTGCTTATACTGTTTATAAACCTTTTGTTGTATATATTAAGGAAAACAAAGAAAATGATAGAAAGAGAAGTTGAGCTATATAAATCCGTCTGCAAGAAAACGAAAGGTTAAAAGTTATGGCAAAGTTAATTAACAATTAAAGCAGTAAAAAATATATCAATAAAAATATATGAACTGTAAACAAACAGAGAAGTATGGTCAGTATCTGGTATATTGCATTTTCTTCTGAGTAATGCATAAACTTATTTAATAAGTGGTGAAGAGCAGTAAAACACAATAGCATTCGCTTTATTTACAGCATAACGAGCCTTAACACATGTCTAAAACATGGTAAAAGCGTGTTAGAGACCAGATGAGCAAAGCTACAATAAGGACGAATGACCTGGGTACGAAAGTAATAATTGTTCAAATGCCTCGTTTTTTTATTAAAAACACTTTTTTAAGCACGGTTTCTTGCTGACATCCTTTATTTAAATTGTTCTGCATAACATTCCACCAATGGGATGAAGTATCTTGGCACACAACATTGAAAAAAAAAAATTCTCTAATTTTCGGAAAATGCTTGCGACGGAATTATTTTTTGCAACCGCGTCGGTTTTGGTTTTCGAGTGTATGTTCAAATAGATTTCCTGTTGATACACTGTGAGATAAATTATTTTTTATTGAATTCCAGCAAGGAAATAAACACTACATGGGTAAATGCCAAAACATTTGGATTTTTCTTCTTCTTTTTACCATAATGCAAAGATTGCCGTGTGTCCCTTTAAACTATTTGATTTGTTTACCTTGTTGTTGTTTGTAATAGTAATGAGCACTTCTTGACAAATTCTTTTCATCAACTTGTGTATTTATTTGTGTTAGATGCTATACTATTTCTCAAATTACTAGGCACAATAATTACAATATTTACGGACATTTAGTTCCCAATTTCACGGTAAAGCTCATTATCTAGGTCACGCTGAGCGGCATGTTTAGCTTACTGGTTTAGAAATTGGGGCGGAAAATGGGTTAATAGATTGCTTATTTTTCGTCAATGATTTTACATTTTCAAATTAATGGTTCTGAATGAATAGATAATTATCGAGTTTCTGCTGCACTATCGAATGAAATGAATTAATATTAATGAGATGTTCGACATCCGGGTAACTACGCTATTGAAACATTCTATTCATAAAATATGTATGCGTGTATTATTGCGCATAGTATTTAAGTACATTTGCAAAAAAGACATGTATATACTGTATACAGTAACAATTATTGACAATCAGTAGTTATATTATTCGGTATATATAACGTCCATGTCAGCCACCTTATCAAATTAAGTTATACTTGAGGCAGTTAAAGGAACTACATTCTCGAAATGCATTCTCGAAGTGCGTAAAGCTCCTCGTCCAAAAACTGATGTATTACTGCGCATAGTATTTTAGTACATTTACAAAAAATACACGTTTATACTGTATACAATTACAATTATTTCATTATTTCACAATCAGTAGTTATATTATTTGGTATTCATAACGTTCATGTCAGTAACCTCATCAAATTAAGTTGAGGCATTTAAAGGAACTACATTCTCGAACTGCGTAAAGCTCCTGAACCAAAAACTCCAACATCAAAAATGACTGTATACATGACTCCAAAGAGTCAGCCATGCTCACGCATGGCGACTCAAAAATGAACAAGATAATGAGTGCTTTAGATGGAGCCCTTACGTTTCTTGTTAAAATACATCCCGAGAGAATATCGCATTATAAAAAGCGATAAGCGAGATCTAAATAACAAAGGAATAACATTTCCCGTTACTATCAAACATATTAAAAAAAATTAGAAGATCAAAATAGTATACGTTTTAATATATTCGGATATGAAGATAAGCAAGTGTATCCTTTGCATATATCAAAAAATAAAGAAAAAACTACTTGTGACATGCTTTTAATTAGCGAGAAATAAAAAAAAAATCATTATGTGTGGATAAAGAATTTTAACAGGTTAATGCATAATCAAACAGCAATCTCTACCCAGAGTTGTCGTTCCTTGCATACACATACATATCTGTCAACGTCACACCAAATACCAAGAATCTTGGCAAAGGATGAAAAATGGTGGAAATGCAAAATTTCTTGATGACACTAATATTTTTTTGAATTAACTTCATATGAAATGCTTATATTACAAAGAAAATAATTTTCGGCTTGAATATTTTAAATATACATTAAATTATGTTCAGGATTATATTGCGGTAGAATAAAGGTTTGTACTTTGGCATATCACTCCGCCGTCAAAACTTAGGCACCACCAAATCGTCCCCATAGCGTAACGTTAACAGGACAGGGATTTGCTTACCAGCACTTTCCAATATCCCATAGATTTGAATAACCTACTTAAAGTTCTAACCTATACTATAATTATCAAAATGTAGATAATAAGTCGTGTTTCTTTCGATTGTTTACATGTCAATCAGCGGCCGATAGTTGGTGGTTTCACGGTGTTGAAGTTCTGTTGCTATTTTTATATTTTAGCTATGGTCATGTGACAAATTATTATGTGATCGCAGACTACTTTCTTAAACGTTGACAGAGGTCAATGTAATGGCCTCTGGGAGAAATTGAATCAAACAGCACACAATGGCAACAGAATTTTTTTAAAAAACATGGCCTAATTGTCTTTCACTTAACGGTAAACAGGCAATAAAAATGCCGGAACAAAATGAAAAGGTTAAGTTTAAAAACTATGATAGGCAAATAATGGTTCCGTTTGTTATATGTGCTGACTGAAGCAATAATTGAAGACATTTCTTCAGCTTTTAAAAATCCTAAACAATCCTGCACAGAAGCATACCAAAAGAATACTGATTGTGGTTACGGATACAAAGTTGTTTGTTGCTATGATGATATATATTCTAGACCAGATGTGGCATACAGAGGATCAAACGCTGTTTATAAATTTATAGAAAAAATGATAGAAGAACATAAATATTGCAGGAAAACTATGTCGCAACATTTTAAAAAAGATTTAACAATGATAGTATCACAAGAAAAATAATTAAAAAAATCTAAAAAAAATCATATTTGTAATAACAATTATATGAACGGGGACAAGAGGGTCAGAGATCATTGTCATATAACTTGAACGTTTAGAGGAAGTGCTCATGAATCGTGCAATCTTAATTTCAGATTGACTAAACAAATACTTGTTGTATTTCATAACTTAAGAGGATATAATTCACACTTTATAATGCAGCCTATCGGAAAGTTTAAAAAAATATATAAATGTCATACCAAATAACATGGAAAAGTATATGGCTTTTATGTTAGGAAAAGATTTGGTGTTTATTGATAGTTTTCAATTTATGTGTCAGTCGCTTGATAGTTTAGTAAAAAATATTCGGATATAGAACCGGACTCGAAATCAGAAGGTCGTGTGTTCAAACCCCGGAAGAGGCTAGCTTTTCTTTTTCTGTAAAAAATACTGTTACCTCTTTATAGGTACGATGTGCACTGGTCGATGTATATTCAGTAAATGATATCCTGCGCTATATTTGCTATTTGCTCGCTTAAATAACCGATTTCGACATGAGCTGGTGAATATGAAGTTACAAATAAAGACACGCCTACAAAGAAGAAATTGATTGATATAAAGACTCTAGCTTTAAGAATAGCATGAATTTCATCCTCAACTCCTGTCTTACATAATGGGCATATACGATCATTTTCTTTAATACGTTCATATCGCCCTGTCTCTAATCGTAAAGGTGCAACACCGCATCTAAACCTTGCAAATGCGGACCGATGATGCAAAGGCAATTATTCTCAGTACAATACTCAGACTTCAACACTTTATATGTTCTCAACTTGTTAAGACCGTTGTTATTTAGACATGTAACTCTATTTATGCGTAGTTATAATTCCTTTACAGTATTCATCATAAAATCAACTACAGAAACAATAAATACATTTTTGGATATTCATATCTAGAATAAATATTGCCAAGACTGCTTTTAACGCTATAACACCAGTTTTTGCACGATCTATTAGCCTTATGTAAGGCCCATATAAAATGCGCTTGTTAAGTCTTACATTATTTGTATGGAAATTGCGGTACCAAAGGTTGCAAATGCATTTCCACTGTTTAATAAAACCTGGTTGCCGGCCCATGTCACCGTAAATAGCAACGGTTGGTGTATACTTTCCCGTACCTCAGAAAAAACGCATAGCCCTGTTTTGTACAGCATTACTACATGAATATGATTTGCAACCCCATATAGCAGCACCACACGAGATAACGGACCATACTAATGAGACATATAGCTTAGTAAAAACAGCATATGGCATACCGCCGATACTCTTATACTTGGCAATTAACAGACCCAGAGCACGACTTGGACTTTGATCTACTACTTTTACTGTAACGTTATAATCTAAGTGATCTATTAATACTATTCCAAGATAAACATATTTATCAGTAATGTAAATATTTTCTGATCCACACGAAAAAACGGACGTTGAAGGTGGAATTGAATTTGGTTTAAAATTAATAATTTCACTTTTAGCATTGTTAACAGACATACGATTAGTATCACAACAACTATTCAGTTCGTTGAGCATATATTGATGATCAATTTAATTTTCTGCCAATAAAACAATATTATCTGCATACAACATTATACTCACTTTCTCATTACCAGTACCAGTGCCTGTTCCTTAAGCTTTTATGTGGACAACAATAAATAAATTGAAAAGAAAGGGGACAATGAACATCTCTGACGCAATCCTGAATTAACATCAAACCAATCAGTATAATGATAGTTTATCCGTACACATGCAGAGACATATACATAAAAAGATGTGTATAAGCTGCATTTTCTGTTCGACTTTTATACTTATTTTGATAGCATTTTACCAGATATACCAATATTAATAATAATAAAATCATAAGCTTTACTAAAGTCAACAAAAGCACAAAAAGTAGACTTTTTTCTTTCTCGTTTCAATAACGTGTGTTAAGGAAGTACCATGGTCTATATCAACTAATTTATCATTTGACTCGGTCCAAAGATATAAGATGATAGAACTATACAAGTGAAACACCTCTGTACGAAAGGGGTCCTTTGGATCAACGGAGTATGATTTTGGAATAGGACTGATTAAACTTTTACCCCATGCTGCAGATATACGACCTGAATTAAAACACATTAAATAGCGTGTGAAAAAACGGAATAGAAGTGGTATTCTTTAAAACATCTACTGGTATCGTATCCACTCCAAAAGCTTTGCGTCGTTTTTCATTATCAATAATATTTTTAACTTCCAATATATATATTTCTGAGTTTAATATTATTATACTCGGTACTACAGTTTGCATCTTGGTCTGAAACCTGCTGTTCAGATGTACCTTCCCTATTTAAAGATTTGTATAATCCCGTTCCCATCTGTTGAAAACATCCTTTACATCCTAGACAAACTACCATCATCCAAGAGTACCTCCATTGGAATACGTTTATTCTTTGTTTGACTAATACCAATCCTACCAATAGTTTTCCAAAATTCAGTTTGGTCAGTACCGGCTTCATCAAGTTTTTCAAACTCTAACATATATAAATAAAGTCTCTTACACTTCTGAACCTCACGGTCGAAAACCTTTCTAGATGAACAGTATTCAGATTTAAGATTATACTTTACAGACTTAATTTTACAGTTCAACCATCGTTTTTCACTTTCTCATACATTGTTCCATAAACGTGTAAGTTCATCGTTCCACCACGGCTTCCCTATCCGTCTCCTTTTATTATTATTAGAACTAAACTTAATTGTCTTGTAAGGTAACTTGACATACATTTCGTTTTTAACCATATTACACCAGCAATTATAAATGACATCAAAAATATCGGACTGTGTACGCAAGCCACCTTCCAAGTCTGCTGTTATATAATTCACATTCGCCAGTATATCATCATTACATAAAAAAATCATTGGGAATTAAGTTCATATCAAATTTAACAAACCTTTGATTTTAGTTAGCATAACTTGAGTACGGTTTAATATTTTCATCAAACACTATATTCCAAGTAAGGTGTGAATGGTCGGGGAACATGTCCAGACCGATTAATTACATCGGTTGTACTTGTCACTGAAAACGAATCAAATGATGACAATAGGTTATGATTTACTAAAAAATTATCTACGACAAAACAACCTTTACCTGAAACAGATGTAAAATCATTCCTTATGAAAGTTCTGCCGTTTAATCAACAATGTAACGTTCAAAATCACTATCTATTCCTACAATATAGTCATCATTCTGACTACACCGGACATTAAAGTCGTCACAGATGAAAAGTAATCCTTCATTTTGGTTCTTGTATATATCAGCAAGAAGATTATCGAAAAAGGGCTGAACATATACGTGCCGAGACGAGTTCTCGGGAGGAATATAGCACACACAAGGTAAAATAATACTATTTTGAAGCTTATGTTTAAGCTCCAGCTAAAGTATGCCTTCAAATGAGATATCTAGAACTCTGATATCAAAGCAGGAACTTAATTCATCTCTTAGAAACCGACGTCACCCGAACCCGTCCAAATTGTTAAGTATGTCAATAATATTCTCATTGTTTTGTGTATTTTGAGCTTGATTAGAGATACGTTAAACTGCAGAATAACGAGTGTAAATCGTCTGCTCCGATTACATGAACATATTTTAAAACTTTTAAGTCAATGTGTTTTCATTGAAATAAGACATTACACTTATACAACTTGGTATATAGGATTTTATTAAGTACTTCGAATTAGTGAAGCTTTCGATGTTCCTAATTCTGAAATATGCCAGTTAAAATTATTTTGACATCATGTTTTACTAGCATTACCACTACAAATGCGTTTGCAAAACAAATTTTTGGAATATTTAATGTTTACGCTGAATTACAGTTACTTGAATTTCAAACAATATTCAATTTAAAGGGAGGTAATTTAAGATTATCCATATTTCATTTTTTTTATAGACGGAAAATCTGCGACAAATGGGTGAAATTCTTATGTTTTTTTCTATTATTTCATACATATTTTAAGAATTGTATATCTTTAAGCGATCTTTGACTCATGGTATGTGTTTTATCAGTACATTTCATGTTTTCATATAAAGGGAGGGTAACTCTCAAAAGATGTAACAATTTAAACAAAAAATAAATGTTTTACAAACTATGGGTCAAAACAAAATACTTATCATATATCTATTCTAAAATATATTTAAATAAGAAAATTGGTTAAGATACAAAAGTTGATACTTAGAAATTTTGTTCAGTGTACATGTAACTCCTTACGGTTGTTGCTAAACCACTGGTAACCTTCCAGAATAAGTTCTTCTTCCAGTTTAAGATGCGTTTCCGCTATACCAATAATGTCAAGGTTCATACCATACACACAAGAAGAGCGTAAATTATAATTATCACTATCAGTGTTATTGTTCCAGCCTCTAATGTTCCAAAACCAGGCTATTACGTAAAAACGCCCTCTGTGATTACCACGGCTACCGTTCGACCGGCCACCCCGACGACCATTGTAAACATCAGAACGGCCACGGACGTTATCGTGATCTGAAGAAGGATGCTGTCCTGATCTAACGTTACCATTGTCACGACTCGATGATGAATTAGGGCAGTTATCATCGCGATTACCACCTCGGTTGACATCACAGTTGGAATCACGGTTGGCATCACGATTAACATCTCGATTGGCATCAAGGTTGCCACTACGGTTGTTACTGTTATTACTTTATTGAACCACGCGAGAGCCTTGGACAGACAGACGGTTACCGCGATTCATGGCATCAATTCTGGATCTGAAGTTTTGTGACGATCTTCTCTCCTCAAGCGTTTGATCGTGAGTGATAAACACATTCGAGTACTGTTGGTTGCTTTTCAGTTTAGATTTGGCAATCATTACTTTGGCCTTATCACCAGTGGATTTAAACTTTGCTATCACGACACCTGGTTTATCTGATTTCGATACTTTGAGCTCACAGCTAGCAACAGACACGCTTTAACATGAAGACCGCTGCCAATCAAGTTATTTATTTTGTCGCCTAAATGTTCATTATCACTTTCAGGCAAATTGCGAACATCAGATACACCAACAGAACTAGGGACTGTGTTAATAGAGGCGACCTTGTTATTAATCTCCTCCAAATCACCCGATATTTTTCCCTCAGATTCTCCGCGAATGTGTTTAATCTTACATCGACCTTTTTCTTAATACGACCAAGCTCTGTGTTGACCCGCTTGTCTAGCAACTGAGCTACCTTTGCAGATATACGTTGCTCCAAACTGGATTCAAAATTATCAATGCGCTCGGTTAAGCACGAAAACATCATGTGCATGTCCATAGACACCTCAGCCAACATGTCCTTAAAACTCGAGTCATTATCTGCATGCACCTCAGCCTCTGTAACTATATTTTTACGAGGGGCTGGTGTAGGTGTAGCCCTGTACAAGGCTGCCTTTACGCGATCACAGTCTTCGTTTTTGGCCTTCTTAACTGTGCTATCCTAGTCTGCAGGTAAGGACGCATACATGTCTTGCGGCTGCTTCCAATGGGAGTACATGTATCGACGCGAACGATACGCTGCGTGTCCATAATAGATTCCCCATACTCCACAGCTTCGCTGCATGTAAGGTTAGCCAATATACACAAACTTTACGTACACAACCTAAACGAACTAGTAGAAGTGAGCGACAATAGCAATCCTCAAACACATTGTTCAGTCAAGCGTGACAAATCGCCGGTCAGTGCCCGTGCTTTGAAAATGGCCACAATTACATAGGTAAACAAGACAAGTATAACGCATGCTTTAAATGTAGACGAATTTTAACAATGGGTTAGTTTGTGGAGGCTTTGTTCAAGTCACATACCTGTAGTCGTCGATATGGAGATGACAGGAAGGTAAAGTGAAGAATTACAAGATAAATACAGATAATTTTTTATTTGGTCTTAGGTATACATTATAATACATGTTAAAGGGAACATATTCAAGTATTTTCAATTAAACGATTTACACTTGAGCTATTACAAAGGGATTTTCCGTGACCATGCTACAATATAATATAAAAGTCATATTTAATTTGATTATCATATGGGCCCTATTTATGTTCATGATTTAGTTGTATTCAGGCTCAAAATCGCTTCGGAGTTGCTTAACGGCAACCTTGCATTTTAAATGAATTACAAGTGATCTTATAGAAATTATTTGATTTATTTACTTCTTTACTTCATTATAATCCTCAAATATAAATGGGTGCCGAAACGCCTAGGGTAAAAATTAAAATAGATGCCGAAATGGTTTGATGCCGAAACGTCTAGGTGCCGATTCGTCTAGGTGTCGAAATGGTTTGGTGCCGAAACGTCCTGAATCGATCTTGATCACACAGACGCAAAAACGTGAGAATTGTCTGCATTTATTGATAAGCATTTTTCATGTAATGATCATTGGAACTCTGCTTGACTAATATACTATATACACAATAGTTTTCGTCTAGAAAATCAATACGTTATGAATTGAATGTTGTTTAACGGCTCATCAACACAGTATAGGTTATTTAGAGCCGCCCCAGAGAGAGGGGAAGGATACATAGGAATCCGGGAACCTGCCCTACTCTTATTATCGAATAGATTCCTATGGTTCTTTAACGTGCTCTGAGGATAGACCGATACACGGGACCGCCCGGTTTACGTCCTCATCCGACGGTCGAGGCTAAGGTAACGTGTCTTGCCCAAGAACACACCGACGGAACTCAGTGGCACCACGGAGGATTGAACCCGGGGCCTCCGGTTACAAATCCGCCGCGCTACCGACTGCGCCACGCCAGCCCCTTAAATCAATACGTGTATGTGCGCATATACATGCAGCGATACACTAAGCAGAAAAAGTCAAATATTACAGTAAATCTTGTATCTTATCACATAAATAATTTTCAAATCATATCACAATACCGTCAATAGTCCTCCTAGAATATCCGTGTTAAAAGTCCTTAAAATTCACTAAAACTGAAGATTATTAGTAAATTAATCTCTAACTTAATATATCATGTATACAGTTTTATTAGAAAATAAATAGGGTTAAATCATTCTAACTAGAAACTTACAAAGATAAACAGTCTTGTCCTTTATTTGTTTAGATGACTTTCCTTATATAAACAGTCCTGTCCTTTATTTGTTTAGATGACTTTCCTTATATAAACAGTCGTGTCCTTTATTTGTTTAGATGACCTCCCTTATATAAACAATTATGTCCTTTATTTGTTTAGATGACTTCCCTTATATAAACAGTCGTGTCCTTTATTTATTTAGATGACTTCCCTTATATAAACAGTCGCGGTCTTTATTTGTTTAGATGACTTCCCTTATAAACAGTCGTGGCCTTTATTTGTTTAGATGACTTCCCTGATAAACAGTTGTGTCCTTTATTTGTTTAGATGACTTCCTTTATATAAACAGTCGTGGCCTTTATCTTCCCTTATAAACAGTTGTGGTCTTTATTTGTTTAGATGACTTCCATTATAAACAGTCGTGGTCTTTATATGTTTATATGACTTCCCTTATATAAACAGTCATGGCCTTTATTTGTTTAGATGACCCCTTAACATAAACAGCATGGCATTTGATAACTGCCCTTTAATGAACAATGCTTCAACCGGCTAGTTAATAACATCTTATATCCCTTTGTCATATATGCTCATTTCGATTTTTATGTCGCTATCAACGTGAAAGATTTCCCCAGTTGCTCATGTAATCTAATAAAATGTGCTCAGTTGAGTTCAGTTGAGAAATAAAAGTCATTAAGGTTTTTTTCTTTCCATTTTACTGTTCTGTTACCAATGATGAAAGTCAATTATTTGTAGATGTTATCGGTAAAAGGTAACTTATTTCGGAGCTGTCTGGTAGTATCGGTAAAATCCGAGTAAGGGATTGAGCACGTACATGATTCGTGGGTGTAACATGACTCGGAACTCAGCTGTGTGATATATGTCTGTCTATAACAAGGTATAGATAACATTTCTATGCTATGCTTCTTTTTAATTTCATGTATCATATTTCGTCTGTTTATTTCCATTACAAAGTATAGATACATTTTAATATTATAGCCAGATGCTGCATATCTGTAAATACCTTCATTTTCACAATTTAAGTCATTTTTGTTTCATGGAGCATGTTTCTTCTGTTACAATTCATTCTAATTTCGAATGCAAAAAACTAGTTTAATACTAGACGACATCATGTGTGATGATTTTTTTTAATATAACTGTTTATAAAATAAATATTGTAACCTTAGGAACACAACAGTCGTTTGACAACCACTAAGTTAGGCCACTAACAGAGAGCACACGTTGCACGTAGGTTTGCGGCGTTATTTAAAGCTGCTATTTTAGCGCGACATGAGACTAGCAGGAAGTACGTGGGATTAGGAGAGAAGTATTGGTCTGATTAAAACACTCCGGTAAGAACGCACAGTATAATTATTTTATTGGATT
Source organism: Cyrtodaria siliqua (assembly GCA_037043455.1). Taxonomy (NCBI): domain Eukaryota; kingdom Metazoa; phylum Mollusca; class Bivalvia; order Adapedonta; family Hiatellidae; genus Cyrtodaria; species Cyrtodaria siliqua. The sequence continues at coordinate 34,842 of JAWPHD010014259.1, read as the reverse complement.
CGAATAGCGCGTCAAACTAAGTGGACACACATCTTGTTTTGGATTTAATATTAAAAAACAACATGATAATACGAATGAAGGAATATTAACATCGAAGTGAAATAAATGATATACAATACGTTAAACACGCAAAGTGATTGAATAATCCAATTTCTATCCTTTCAAAAGTAGATTCTAAAAATATACTCAACATCCAGTTTAGGACTCAGCAGTTTCAAATAGTTATCAAATAGTGTACCCTTAAAGTGGTCGTTGGGTACAGTTTGTTTTAAAGACAGTTGTAAAATAATAAAAATACATTTTAAGTTCGACATTCAGGCGGCACTCATAAGCAAAATTAATACAAGTTTAGAACTCCACATGATTAAGCATATTTTTATAACAACTTTGACTTAAGCGTGATTTGTACAAACAATATTGGTACTCTCTAAAACGAAACAAAAGAAACAAATTAACCATAATAATAGGTACTTGTTGGAGGTACTTGTTGCAAATAAACCCGAACAGTTGCCGGAATATAACGGTTGATTTACAGTAGTTCAAATTTAAAATGTTTTGACAAGAACTGTATTGAATGAATAGCCTTGGATATATTCACAAAATATCATTGACTATATACTGGAGGAAATATGAAAACAAAGGTATGTAACAATGCTAATATATAACAGAATAAATACCGTAGATAATGTGAAAACAAAGGTAGGTAACTATGTTAATATATAACAGAATAAATACTGTAGATAATGTGAAAACAAAGGTATGTAACTATGCTAATATATAACAGAATAAATACTGTAGATAATGTGAAAACAAAGGTATGTAACAATGCTAATATATAACAGAATAAATACCGTAGATAATGTGAAAACAAAGGTATGTAACAATGCTAATATATAACAGAATAAATACCGAAGATAATGTGAAAACAAAGGTATGTAACTATGTTAATATATAACAGAATAAATACCGTAGATAATGTGAAAACAAAGGTATGTAACAATGCTAATATATAACAGAATAAATACCGTAGATAATGTGAAAACAAAGGTATGTAACTATGTTAATATATAACAGAATAAATACTGTAGATAATGTGAAAACAACGGTATGTAACTATGTTAATATATAACAGAATAAATACTGTAGATAATGTGAAAACAAAGGTATGTAACTATGTTAATATATAACAGAATAAATACTGTAGATAATGTGAAAACAACGGTATGCAACTATGTTAATATATAACAGAATAAATACTGTAGATAATGTGAAAACAACGGTATGCAACTATGTTAATATATAACAGAATAAATACTGTAGATAATGTGAAAACAACGGTATGCAACTATGTTAATATATAACAGAATAAATACTGTAGATAATGTGAAAACAACGGTATGCAACTATGTTAATATATAACAGAATAAATACTGTAGATAATGTGAAAACAAAGGTATGTAACTATGTTAATATATAACAGAATAAATACTGTAGATAATGTGAAAACAACGGTATGCAACTATGTTAATATATAACAGAATAAATACTGTAGATAATGTGAAAACAACGGTATGTAACTATGTTAATATATAACAGAATAAATACTGTAGATAATGTGAAAACAACGGTATGCAACTATGTTAATATATAACAGAATAAATACTGTAGATAATGTGAAAACAAAGGTATGGAACTATGTTAATATATAACAGAATAAATACTGTAGATAATGTGAAAACAACGGTATGCAACTATGTTAATATATAACAGAATAAATACTGTAGATAATGTGAAAACAACGGTATGTAACTATGTTAATATATAACAGAATAAATACTGTAGATAATGTGAAAACAACGGTATGCAACTATGTTAATATATAACAGAATAAATACTGTAGATAATGTGAAAACAACGGTATGCAACTATTTTAATATATAACAGAATAAATACTGTAGATAATGTGAAAACAACGGTATGCAACTATGTTAATATATAACAGAATAAATACTGTAGATAATGTGAAAACAACGGTATGTAACAATGCTAATATATAACAGAATACATACTGTAGATAATGTGAAAACAAAGGTATGTAACAATGCTAATATATAACAGAATAAATACCGTAGATAATGTGAAAACAAAGGTATGTAACTATGTTAATATATAACAGAATAAATACTGTAGATAATGTGAAAACAACGGTATGTAACAATGCTAATATATAACAGAATAAATACTGTAGATAATGTGAAAACAAAGGCATGTAACAATGCTAATATATAATAGAATAAATACCGTAGATAATGTGAAAACAAAGGTATGTAACTATGTTAATATATAACAGAATAAATACCGTAGATAATGTGAAAACAAAGGTATGTAACAATGCTAATATATAACAGAATAAATACCGTAGATAATGTGAAAACAACGGTATGTAACAATGCTAATATATAACAGAATAAATACCGTAGATAATGTGAAAACAACGGTATGTAACAATGCTAATATATAACAGAATAAATACTGTAGATAATGTGAAAACAAAGGTATGTAACAATGCTAATATATAACAGAATAAATACCGTAGATAATGTGAAAACAACGGTATGTAACAATGCTAATATATAACAGAATAAATACTGTAGATAATGTGAAAACAAAGGTATGTAACAATGCTAATATATAACAGAATAAATACTGTAGATAATGTGAAAACAAAGGTATGTAACTATGTTAATATATAACAGAATAAATACCGTAGATAATGTGAAAACAAAGGTATGTAACTATGTTAATATATAATACAATACAGACTGGAGGAAATGTGGAAACAAAGGTATGTAACTATTGTAATATACGCCATTAAAAGTGCAAGATTTTTTATTCTGTGTTTATTTTTAATTTAAATGTCTCCAAAATCGAATGCATAATTTCGATTTTACTTCTTTCAATACATGAATTTGATCGGTCACCAGATTTATAGGGGATACTTTCTAACATGTACATAACACTACAATCAATCTTGGAAATAAACACAAAATAAAAAACTTGCGCTTTTAATGGCGTTAAGTATAGATAACAGAATACATAATGTAGATTATGTGAAAACTATGCTAATATATACATGATATAATACAATAAATACTCGAGGAAATGTAAAAACAAAGGTATGAAATTATGCTTAATATATAACAGAATAAATACTGTAGACAATGTGAAAACAACGGTATGCAACTATGCTAATATATCATACAATACCTACTGGAGAAAATGTGGAAACAAAGGTATGCAACTATGCTAATATATCATACAATACCTACTGGAGAAAATGTGGAAACAAAGGTATGTAACTATGCTAATATATAACAGAATAAATACTGTAGACAATGTGAAAACAACGGTATGCAACTATGCTAATATATCATACAATACCTACTGGAGAAAATGTGGAAACAAAGGTATGCAACTATGCTAATATATCATACAATACCTACTGGAGAAAATGTGGAAACAAAGGTATGCAACTATGCTAATATATCATACAATACCTACAGGAGAAAATGTGGAAACAAAGGTATGTAACTATGCTAATATATAACAGAATAAATACTGTAGATAATGTGAAAACAAAGGTATGCAACTATGCTAATATATCATACAATACCTACTGGAGAAAATGTGGAAACAAAGGTATGTAACTATGCTAATATATAACAGAATAAATACTGTAGACAATGTGAAAACAACGGTATGCAACTATGCTAATATGTCATACAATACCTACTGGAGAAAATGTGGAAACAAAGGTACGTAACTATGCTAATATATAACAGAATAAATACTGTAGATAATGTGAAAACAACGGTATGTAACTATGTTAATATATATAATACAATTCATACTGGAGAAAATGTGAAAACAAAGGTATGTAACTATGTTAATATATACTATAATAAATAATGGAGATAATGTGAAAACAACGGTATGTAACAATGTTAATATATATGTTGAATGTAAGCAAATAGTTTTGTTGTCCATGTAATAATACCTGTTGTATAATCGTTACATAAATATACTCTGTATAGTATAACAAATAGCTGTGTATAATTTGTAGCATATGGTATGTAGTATGTGTCAAACAAATGGTCATCCTTTATAAACCTAAACTCTAGCAACACTGACTATGAAATTGTAAGATTTACAACCCTTACCTGCTGCCGTAGGTGAACATATTGGGCGGAGAGCATTTTCGACTCCTAGTTTTTCAACAGTCTTTGTAGTTAAAGTTATTTATAACTGCATAATATTTTTCACATTACTGGAACGTATGTGAAAGAGGCAGTGTCATTACGAACACACACTGCTACCTCGACAGCCATGACATTTGGAACGGTGTAGTAACTTTCAAATAATACTGAAATAATGTTGAACTGCGGATTAATTTGTTTCTTAGCATCATTTGGCTTTAACATACTGAACAATATCGGACAATTTTTACACAATCGAATATTTGTGCTTTTTAAAAGTTTATTCAAGGCATTTATTTAAACTCAACAATAAAGGCAATGCCTTCAAAAACATCATGGAACACCAGCATCATGGAACACCAGCATCATGGAAAATCAAACTCAGGATGTATATACGCGTCTAATCATTTTAAGGTCGATCGTGTATATAAACACAATTAAATAATATTTATCCAAACAGTTGACATTCGAGTGGCAATACATACACTGGACACAATACATACAATGGACACAATACATACACTGGACACAATACATACAATGGACACAATACATACACTGGACACAATACATACAATGGACACAATGCATACAATGGACACAATACATAAACTGGACACAATACATACACTGGACACAATACATACAATGGACACAATACATACACTGGACACAATACATACAATGGACACAATACATAAACTGGACACAATACATACAGTGGACACAATACATACATACAATGGACACGATACATAAAATGGACACAATACATACAATGGAAACAATACATACATACAATGGACACGATATATACAATGGACACAATACATAAAATGGATACAATACATACACTGGACACAATACATACATACAATGGACACGATATATACAATGGACACAATACGTACATTGGAAACAATACATACATACAATGGACACGATATATACAATGGACACAATACATACAATGGAAACAATACATACATACAATGGACACGATATATACAATGGACACAATACATACACTGGACACAATACATACAATGAACACAATACATACACTGGACACAATAGATACAATGGAAACAATACATACATACAATGGACACGATACATACAATGGACACAATACATGCACTGGACACAATACATACACTGGACACAATACATACAATGGACACGATACATACAATGGACACAACACATACATACCATCAATCTGGTATTCTGCGATACTTTTGGAGTATATGCTGATTTCAAATAAATGTCATGATTTTACATTAAACAGAGATTATTTAACTGCTGGAATCGATTATAGTGAAATCCTTCACGAGATGGTAGACGTGTGGTTCTTTTCACAAACGAGCGTATGCGAGTGAGTGAAAAAACAACACGTCTACCATCGAGTTGAAGGATTTCCCTGTAATCGGTGCCGGCAGTTGAATAATATATTTATTACATTTTGCAATCAGTTTATGTATGAGTTCAATCAAAATTATTCGCTTTATTGAACGTTATCGGCGGATGACGTCGACGTCAGCAACCCTGTAATGACGTCATGACTCAACGCCACAGTTATTTTTGTTTTCGGAGTTAGTTATTAAAATTTTGCGATTTTGAATATTCTTTCACTGAGAATTCGCAATCTTTCACCCATTGAAATGTAATAAATATATTTAACGAAGTTTAAGCAGCTAGCTTGAGTTTTACCAAACACTAAATATTTGGCAGTGTAAGTATACTGTGTTACGGTGGCAGTGTAAGTATACTGTGTTACGGTGGCAGTGTAAGTATACTGTGTTACGGTGGCAGTGTAAGTATACTGTGTTACGGCCTCATACACGTTGTATTCTTTCCAAAGTTGTGTCACTCGTGTAAATAAAAGGAAAAACAGTTTACTTCGCAAATAACATAATTTTCATTTAAAGGAAGAAGTAAACCCTCTGTAATACAAGTCCGTTAGAATCAATTTTGAAAATCTCTATTTCTCGCTTGCTTTGGTGTTATCGCTATGTTACAAATACACTTAACTATTGACCAAAGTTAATTATCAGAATATAAATAGAGTATAAAAATGTTACTAGAGGATCAGTGCAGTATGAAAAGCACAAGTACGTATACAGAAGATGAGCCATTGGTAATTGCAATCCGTGCAATCCTGTCTGAATATTCCCAGATGAATAGTGTGATCGTACCTTCTGGTAGTTATCATCTAAAAATCCGGCGTGTGTACTAATGGGTTTAAGGTTAATTGTGAACGTTCGTAGATATAATGATACATTTCTATTTTTAAAGTTTTGGGTTTGTCAAAGTTAATGACGTCACACATCAATATAAACACTTGTCCATTTCGGAGGAACGGATTGATGTTGTTCTGCTGATCTTTCCGATCAGAACAGATGTCCTTGATTTTTTGTGTGTGTGTTTGAAACCATATTCATTTCAGAAATCTCTATCTTAGAATTTCGCAAACGATGAAATGGTGTTTCCGAAGCACAACTTCCGGTTTTTACTTATTTGCTTACTTGAGCGTGTGCTTTTGCAGAATATGTGAGAAACGAGAATGTTTCAATGATGATATTCACTGTTGTTGTTTACATGAGGAATTACAGTTGCAAGTAACCTTCGTTTGACCTTTTCTTTTTATTCTGTTAGAGCGAAAAAAGCCATTTTGTTTCTAATAAAGAGTCAACAAGAGCGACAACTCATAACAACTTATAAACAAGTTCTGGAAGGGTTCTTAAATTTATCAACGAGCAACAGCGGAATATCAGCATCGCATTAATTCTGACGTATTGCATTTAAAATATAAACTATAATTTAACCATGGAGAGTAAAAAATCATTGCATCTAACTTTTGAGTGCGTATACGCCTTTTTATCTATCCTCGCTGTGTTGCATTGGGAAAAATATTTTGGCTAGCAAACCTCGGCTTAAAGTATCATTCCAAGGACTGTTCAGGTGCTTTTTTATTTAATTATTTCGGGAATTATTCTTAATTAGGTTTCGGCTGGGTTAGCTTGCACGATCCCTGAATTACTAAACAGAGGTGCTAACACCAAGACCAGAAAGTACAACTTACAGAAATAGTGTTCACGATTCTATGTAATTTGGCCATCACGAAAGCTCTCTTTGAACACCTTGTATAGTAAGTATGCCATAATGGAAAACTTTTTGTACCATGCATTATAAACCTATGTCAGTACAAAAACAACAGCAGGTACACGAGCACCACAGGAGCATAACTCACAGTACAATATGTGGCATACGTCTCTGCAAACAATAGTGATGTATTGATCTGCTTTTCGAAATAACCAGTATGAAACATTGATTTGACCAGTAAAATATCCGGTATGTAACATGGGTTTAACTAGTGGCTTCATCCAGTATGTAACATGGGTTTGACAAGGTGGCTTTACCCAGTATGAAACATGGGGTTGACTAGGTGGCTTTATCCAGGACATGGGCTTGACCAGGTGGCTTTATCCAGTATGAAACATGGGTTTGACCGCTTGGTTTTTTCCAGCATGTAATATGGGTTTGACCAGGTGGCTGTTCTCTAACTTCTCAAAGATTGCACAAACTGTATCATTCATATTTTTTTCACATGAAACTTATAACAGAAAAATATTTCCAGAGTTTAAAAAATAAAAAATAACTGAACAACACAGTTATACCTACCCTGGCCTACACATGCAATTTTCTTTAAATTTTAATATTTCCAGAGGATAATACTATTATATTAGATGTAGGGGAAATGATCTTCTGAAGAAACTTCTTTGATTTTGATACCAATCGAGTGGCACTTATTTGAACATCTCCAATACTACGTTTGGTTTCGTCGTAGTTGGATACCGTATGATATATCCGAAATTCAGCTGATCACTATCAGTGTTATATATAACTCTAAACAAAATCGTGTTTAAGAGACATGTTGACGTAAACGCCCACTGAAACGATAAGCTTTGTTCACTGTCAGTTTTAGGTGGGAGTCCAATTCAAAGTATTGGTAAATGTTGTTCATACATTCTTCGAGTTATTCAATGGTCAGTGATAACTATAGTCAAATGTGTATTGCCAGTTTTAGAGAACTGTATATTTAGTTATGTTAGTAGCCAGCCATAACTAAAGTTAGAATAAGTATAAATATCACTGTGTTATAAATCCTGGTCAGTTTGATACTGAACAACTGTATACATTTACTATAATCCACAAATGAACGCGTGAAAACAGACATTTTGATGATTCGGCTGAATATCGAAACAGAGCAGTCGACAGCAATACAAATCAGACTGCAATGTTCACGGTTTTACCCCACCTTAACTGTTATGTAAAATGACATGTGACATATATATTCTTTATCTACAGGATCAAATGCCTAATACAAACCAATAACATGAACAAATCAAGTGAGCATATGTGATCTAGGAATGCAAAATGTGCTGATGTGTCTGCCAGAGTCTGATTTATAAGGAAATTATTTACTATGTGTGGCATCATACCTTAATTTGGTAACACTAAACGAATATAAAGCTATCTCAAGTTGATTACTCCTAAATGCAAGTCTAGTTTTGGCGTTGCGCTTACAAGTCACGTTTCTATCAAGCTCTCTGTCATTTACTCAGAAAATCCATTCTTTAGAGTAATGCTAATTTATGACCAACATTACAAGTATCTACATTGTAACACCAAAGAAGATTGTTTTTTTTTATAGAACAATGTCTCTCCGGGCCATCGTGTAAAGCCCTAATTCCAAATTACGGATTTCCGAGAAGAAAACGAGTCAAAACCGGTTTTAAAACAGCCTGTATTCGGAGCTAAACAATCACCCCAAACATACTCTAAGAGCTAATTACTCATAGGTGTACCGGAAGTAAAATAATCACCTTTTATTCTGTATAAAATATACTAACCTTTTTAGTTTTTAATATTTCAAAATGATTCATTTACATATTCTGAGATATATGCCCTAACTCTGAAGAAAACAGCTTAGAAAAGAATAGGTCATGACATATTGAAGAAATTGAGTTCTGATCTGTGTTGACACCGTGATTAATATAGTCTACTTTCTATTTCAAAACTGTTAAGTTGGTAAATGCAATCATCATACAGCCATGCAAATGGTTCTTAGTTCTTACAAACAAGCAAGTCAATAAAATAAACAACACATCATACAACCATGCAAATGGTCCTTAGCTCTCACAAACAAGTCAGTAAAGTAAATATAATCATCATGCAGCCATCCAAATGGTACTTAGCTTCCACAAACAAGTCAATAAAGTAAATAAAATTATTATATACCTTTCAATAATATATACATAGTACCTTCATTTTCTTACAATCGAATACAACAACCCGTATCACACTACAGGTTATCATTATGCTACTAAAAATAGAATTAGTATCACTATCTTACTAAAAATAGAACAGCGGTTTTTCCAATGATTCAAGCAAGTTTTTCGCCACTATTAGCCTCGGTCACCCGGCCCGCTTCTGATTTCTTCGTTACGCTATGCTTCACGGATCCAGAACCAGGGCCTGGGGAAAATAGGACGTTTAAAATCGCCCTCTCGTTTTGGGCGAATTTGGAGAGATTTTGAGAGATTCAACGAGACTTTCAAAATCCATCTTTTTAAGTTAATTTAATAATACTTTCTTATTTTTAACTTATGAGAAGCAGCAAGTGACGTTAACAAGTCTAACTGATGCATCCACAATTGACGTTGTACGTTTATTTACAACATGACGTCACGCAAACATCGACTTTATGCGCGTGATAAAAACGCGCGAATAAATTGTGCTAATCGCTAGTGGGCGCTTTAATTGGCCTAATCTGCCCAGACCGATATCTGCAAGTAAGACATATGCATGATATACGGTCTAGCTGGCCGAGACTACGCCACTATGTGCAGGAATGTCAAGACGACGTTACGTCATACAAACAAAACAAGTAGGTCAGACCAATGAACACCAACATCTTAAAACTACATGCATTTTCCCGCTGCACTATATCGAGAAATAGAATGCTTTATTGAATGTGTATGCAATAGCAATGCAAATATTTCTATGTTAATGATGTGTATAATAAAAAGATCATTACCAGAGTAACGTGTTTGCCAGATCAAGGATCACACGAGAGGCGGACTTCCAGAACACGTTACTCTAGTAATAATCCTATTTTATCATGCAGCCATGCAAATGGTTCTTAGCTTCAACAAACAAGTCAATTAAGTAAATAACATTATCATGCAGCCATGCAAATGCTTCATAGCTTCTACAAACAAATCAGTAAAGTAAATAAAATCATACAGCCATGCAAATGGTTCTTAGCTCTCACAAACAAGTCTGACTCAATACTATTATCATACAATCATGCAAATGGTTCTTAGCTTCCACAAACAAGTCAATAAAGTAATAAAATAATATCATACAGCCATGCAAATGGTTCTTCTCTCAAACAAGTCAATACAATTATCATACAAACATGCAAATGGTCCTTAGCTTCCACAAACAAGTCAATCAAGTAAATAAAATCATCATACAGCCATGCAAATGGTTCTTAGCTCTCACAAACAAGTCAATACAATTATCATACAACCATGAAAATGGTTCTTAGCTTTCACAATCAAGTCAATAAAGTAAATAAAATTAGCCTACAGCCATGCAAATGGTTCTTAGCTCTCGCAAACAAGTCAATAAAATAAATAAAATTATCATGCAGCCATGCAAATGATTTTTAGCTTCCACAAACAAGTCAATAAAGTAAATAAAATTATCCTACAGCCATGCAAATGGTTCTTAGCTTTCACAAACAAGTCAATAAAATTATCATACAACCATGAAAATGGTTCTAAGCTCTCACAAACAAGTCAATACAATTATCACAAAACCACGCAATTGGTTCTTAGCTCTCACAAACAATTCAATAAAATTATTATACTATAGCCATGCAAATGGTTCTTAGCTTCTACAAACAAGTCAGTAAAGTAAATACAATTATCATGCAGCCATGCACATGGCTCTTAGCTTCCACAAACAAGTCATAAAGTAAATAAAATTATCATGCACCCATGCAAATGGTTATTAGCTCTCACAATTAAGTCAATACAATTATCATACAACCATGCAAATGGTCCTTAGCTTCCACAAACAAGTCAGTAATGTTAATAAATGTATCATGCAACCAGGCAAATGGTTCTTAGCTCTCATAAACAAGTCAATAAAGTAAATAAAATCATCATACAGCCATGCAAATGGTTCTTAGCTCTCACTAACAAGTCAATACAATTATAACACAACCATGCAAATGGTCCTAGCTTCCACAAACAAGTCAGTAAAGTAAATAAAATCATCATACAGCCATGCAAATGGTTCTTAGCTCTCACAAACAAGTCATTACAATTATCACAAAACCATGCAAATGGTCCTAGCTTCCACAAACAAGTCAGTAAAGTAAATAAAATCATCATACAGCCATGCAAATGGTGCTTAGCTCTCACAAACAAGTCAATACAATTATTATACTACAATGCAAACGGTTCTTAGCTCTCACAAACAAGTCAATAAAATTATCACACAACCATGCAAATGGTTCTTAGCTCTCACAAACAAGTCCATAAAATTATCATTCAGCCATGCAAATAGTTCTTATATCTCGCAACAAGTCAATAAAATTATCACAAAACCATGCAATTGGTTCTTAGCTCTCACAAACAAGTCAATAAAATTATCACACAACCATGCAAATGATTCTTAGCTCTCACAAACAAGTCAATACAATTATCCTTCAGCCATGCAAATGGTGCTTCGCTCTCACAAACAAGTCAATACAACTATTATACTACAATGCAAACGGTTCTTAGCTCTCACAAACAAGTCAATAAAATCATCATACAGCCAGGCAAATGGTTCTTAGCTCTCACAAACAAGTTAATAAAATCATCATACAGCCATGCAAATGGATCTTATCTCTCACAAACAAGTCAGTAACATTATCACACAACCATGTAAATGGTTCTTAGCTCTCACAAACAAGTCCATAAAATTATCATTCAGCCATGCAAATGGTTCTTATATCTCACAAACAATTCAGTATAATTATCACACAACCATGAAAATGGTTCTTAGCTCTCACTTGTTTAGTCAATAAAATTATCACACAACCATGCAAATGGTTCATAGCTCTCACAAACAAGTGAATACAATTATCATTTAGCCATGCAAATGGTTCTTAGCTCTCACAAATAAGTCAATAACATTATCACACAACCATGCAAATGGTTCTTAGCTCTCACAAACAGTTCAATAAAATTATCATTCAGCCATGCAAATGGTTCTTAGCTCTCACAAACAAGTCAATAAAATTATTATACAACAATGCATATGGTCCTTAGCTCTCACAAACAAGACAATAAAATTATCACACAACCATGCACATGGTTCTTAGCTCTCACATACAAGTCAATACAATTTTCATTCAGCCATGAAAATGGTTCTTAGCTCTCACAAACAAGTCAATAAAATTATCACACAACCATGCAAATGATTCTTAGCTCTCACAAACAAGTCAATAAAATTATCATTCAGCCATGCAAATGGTTCTAAGCTCTCACAAATAAGTCAATGTAATTATCATTCTGCCATGCAAATGATTGCTAGCTCTCACAAACAAGTCAATAAAATTATCCTACAGCCCAGAAAATGGTTCTTAGCTCTCACAAACAAGTCAATATAGTTATCACGCAACCATGCAAATGGTTCTTAACTCTCACAAACAAGTCAGTAAAATTATCCTACAGCTATGCAAGTGGTTCTTAGCTCTCACAAACAAGTCAGTACAATTATCCTACAGCCATGCAAATGGTGCTCAGCTCTAACAAACAAGTCAATAAAATTATCATACCACCATGCAAATGTTTCTTAGCTCTCACAAACAAGTCAATAAAATTATCATTCAGCCATGCAAATGGTTCTAAGCTCTCACAAACATGTCAATACAATTATCATTCAGCCATGCAAATGATTGCTAGCTCTCACAAACAAGTCAATAAAATTATCCTACAGCCCAAAAAATGGTTCTTAGCTCTCACAAACAAGTCAGTAAAATTATCCTACAGCTATGCAAATGGTTCTTAGCTCTCACAAACAAGTCAGTACAATTATCCTACAGCCATGCAAATGGTGCTCAGCTCTAACAAACAAGTCAATAAAATTATCATACCACCATGCAAATGGTTCTTAGCTCTCACAAACAAGTCAATACAATCATCATACAGCCATGCAAATGGTTCTTAGGTCTCACAAACAAGTCAATATAATTATCACACAACCATGCAAAAGGAACTTTGTTCTCACAAAAAAGTCAATAAAGTCAATAAAATCATCATACAGCCATGCAAATGGTTCTTAGCACTCAAAAACAAGTCTATAACGTTATTATACAACAATGCAAGTGGTTCTTAGCTCCCACAAACAAGTCAATAAAGTAAATAAAAGTATCATGCAGCCATGCAAATGATTTTTAGCTTCCACAAACAAGTCAATAGATAAACTGATCCTGCAGCTATGCAAATGGTACTTAGCTTTCACAAAAAAGTCATTAAAAGTATCATAAAACCATGAAAATGGTTTTAAGCTCTCACAAACAAGTCAATAAAATTATCCTACAGCCATGCAAATGGTTCTTAGCTCTCACAAACAAGTCAATAAAAATATCATACAACCATGCAAATGGTTCTTAGCTCTCACAAACAAGTCAATAAAATTATACTACAGCCAGGCAAATGGTTCTTAGCTTCTACAAACAAGTCAATAAAGTAAATACAACTATCATGCAGCCATGTACATGGTTCTTAGCTTCCACAAACAAGTCATAAAGTAAATAAAATTATCATGCACCCATGCAAATGGTTCTTAGCTCTCACAAATAAGTCAATACAATTATCATACAACCATGCACATGGTCCTGAGGTTCCACAAACAAATCAATGAAGTAAATAAAATTATCATGCAGCCAGGCAAATGGTTTTTAGCTCTCACAAACAAGTCATAACAATTGTCAAACAACCATGCAGATGATCCTTAGCTTCAACAAGTCAATAACGTAAATAAATTGATCATGCATCCAGGCAAATGGATCTTAGCTTCCACAAACAATTCAATAAAGTAAATAAAATCATCATACAGCCATGCAAATGGTTTTTTGCTCTCACTAACAAGTCAATACAATTATCACAAAACCATGCGAATGGTCCTAGCTTCCACAAACAAGTCAGTAAAGTAAATAGAATCATCATACATCCAGGCAAATGTCCTTAGCTCTCACAATCAAGTCAATAAAGTAAATAAAATTATCCTACAGCCATGCAAATTGTTCTTATCTCTCACAAACAAGTCAGTATAATTATTATACAACAATTTAAATGGTTCTTAGCTCTCAAGTCAATATCATCATACAGCCAAGCAAATGGTTCTTAGCTCTCACAAAAAAGTCAGTATAATTATCCTACAGCCATGCAAATGGTGCTTAACTCTCACAAACAAGTCAATACAATTATCATACAGCCATGCAAATGGTTTTTAGCACTCACAAACAAGTCAATAACATTATTATACAACAATGAAAACGGTTCTTAGTTCTCACAAACAAGTCAATGACATTATCACACAACGATGCAAATGGTTCTTAGCTCTCACAAAGAAGTCCATAAAATAATCATTCAGCCATGCAAATAGTTCTTATATCTCACAAACAATTCAATAAAATTATCACAAAACCATGCAATTGGTTCTTAGCTCTCACAAACAAGTCAATAAAATTATCACACAACCATGCAAATGGTTCTTACCTCTCACAAACAAGTCAATACAATTATAATTCAGCCATGCAAATGGTTCTTAGCTCTCACAAACAAGTCAATAACATTATCACAAAACCATGCAAATGGTTCTTAGCTCTCACAAACAATTCAATAAAATTATACTACAGCCATGCAAATGGTTCTTAGCTCTCATAAACAAGTCAATAAAATTATTATACAACAATGCAAATGGTTCTTAGCTCTCACAAACAAGTCAATAAAATTATCACAAAACCATGCAAACAGTTCTTAGCTCTCACAAAAAAGTCAATATAATTATCATTCAGCCATGCAAATGGTTCTTAGCTCTCGCAAACAAGTCAATAAAGTATCACACAACCATGCAAATGGTTTTTAGCTCTCACAAACAGGTCAATAAAATTATCATTCAGCCATGCAAATGGAACGATGCAAATGGTTCTTAATTCTCACAAGCAGGTCAATACAATTATCATTCAGCCATGCAAATGGTTCCTAGCTCTCACAAACAAGTCAATAAAATTATCCTACAGCCATGCAAATGGTGCTTAGCTCTCACAAACAAGTCAATATTATTATTACACAGCCATGCAAAAGGTTCTTTGTTCTCACAATCAAGTCAATAAATTGAATAAAATCATCATACAGCCATGCAAATGGTTCTTAGCGCTCAAAAACAAGTCAATAACGTTATTATACAACCATGCAAATGGTTCTTAGCTCTCACAAACAAGTCAATACAATTATCATTCCACCATGCAAATGGTACTTAGCTCTCACAAACAAGTCAATACAATCATCATACAGCCAAGCAAATGGTTCTTAGGTCTCACAAACAAGTCAATATTATTATTACACAGCCATGCAAAAGGTTCTTTGTTCTCACAATCAAGTCAATAAATTGAATAAAATCATCATACAGCCATGCAAATGGTTCTTAGCGCTCAAAAACAAGTCAATAACGTTATTATACAACAATGCAAATGGTTCTTAGCTCACAAACAAGTCAGTACAATTATCACACAACCATGAAATTTGTTCTTAGCTCTCACAAACAAGTCAATAAAATTATCATTCAGTCATGCAATTGGTTCTAAGCTCTCACAAACAAGTCAATAAAATTAGCAAACAACCATGCAAATGGTTCTTAGCTCTCACAAACAAGTCAATAAAATTATTAAATTACAATGCAAATGGTTCTTAGCTCTCACAAATAAGTCAATAAAATTATCCCACAACCATGCAAATGGTTCTTAGCTCACACAAACAAGTCAATACAATTATCATTCAGCTATGCAAATGGTTCTTTGCCCTCAAAAACAAGTCAATATAATTATCACACAACCATGCAAATGGTTCTTAGCTTTCACAGACAAGTCAATATAATTACCATTCAGTCATGCAAATGGTTCTTAGCTCTCGCAAACAAGTCAATAAAATTATCATTCAGCCATGCAAATGTTTCTTAACTCTCACAAACAAGTCAAAATATTTATCACACAACGATGCAAATGGTTCTTAGCTCTCACAAACAAATCAATAAAATTATTATACAACAATGCAAATGGTTCTTAGCTCTGACAAACAAGTCAATAACATTATCACACAACCATGCAAATGGTTATTAGCTCTCACAAACAAGTCAATAAAATTATCGTTCACCCATGCAAATGGTTCTTAGCCCCCACAAACAAGTCAATACAATTTTCACACAACCATGTAAATGGTTCTTAGCTCTCAAATACAAGTCAATAAAATTATCATTCAGCCATGCAAATAGTTCTTAGCTCTCACAAACATGTCAATACAATTATCAATCAGCCATGTAAATGGGTATTAGCTCTCAGAAACAAGTCAATACAATTATTATACAACAATGCAAATGGTTCTTAGCTCTCACAAACAAGTCAATAACATTATCACACAACCATGCAAATGGTTCTTAGCTCTAACAAACAAGTCAATAAAATTATCATTCACCCATGCAAATGGTTGTTAGCTCTCACAAACAAGTCAATAAAATTTTCACACAACCATGCAAATGGTTCTTACCTCTCAAATACAAGTCAACAAAATTATCATTCAGCAATGCAAAAAGTACTTAGCTCTCACAAACATGTCAATAAAATTGTCACACAACCATGCAAATGGTTCTTAACTCTCAGAAACAAGTCAATACAATTATCAATCAGCCATGTAAATGGTTCTTATCTCTCACGAATAAGTCAATAAACTTATTATACAACAATGCAAATGGTCCTTAACTCTCACAAAAAAGTCAATATAATTATATCACGAAACCATGAAAATGGTTCTTAGCTCTCACAAACAAGTCAATAAAATTATCATACAACCATGCAAATGGTTCTTAGCTCTCACAAACAAGTCAATAAAGTAAACAAAATCATCATACAGCCATGCAAATGGTTCTTAGCTCTCACAAACAAGTCAGTAAAATTATTCTACAGCCATGCAAATGGTTCTTAGCTCTCACAAACAAGTAAATAAAATTATCATAAACCGTTATAAAGGTTCTTAGCTCTCACAAACAAGACAATAAAGTAAATAAAATCATCATACAGTCATGCAAATGGTTCTTAGCTCTCACAACAAGACAATACAATTATCATACAACCATGCAAATGGTTCTTAGCTCTCACAAATAAGTCAATATAATTATCATACAACCATGCAAATGGTTCTGAGCTCGCTCTCACAAACAAGTCAATAAAATTATCATACAATCATGCAAATGGTTCTTAGCTCTCATAAACAAGTCAATATATTTATCATTCAGCAATGCAAATGGTTCTTAGCTCTCACAAACTACTCAATAAAATTATCATACAACCATGCAAATGGTTCTTAGCTCTCACAAACAAGTCATTATCATCATACAGCCTTGCAAATGGTTCTTAGCTCTCACAAACAAGTCAATAACATTATTATACAACAATGCAAATGGTTCTTATCCCTCACAAACAAGTCAATAACATTATTATGCAACAATGCAAATGGTTCTTAACACTCACAATCATGTCAATAACATTATTATAGAACAATGCAAATGGTTCTTAGCTCTCACAAACAAGTCAATAAAATCATTATACAGCCATGCAAATGGTTCTTAGCTCTCACAAATAAGTCATTAAAATTATTATGCAACAATGCAATTAATTCTTAGCTCTCACAAACAAGTCAATACAATTATCACACAACCATGCAAATGGTTCTTAGCTCTCACAAACAGGTCAATAAAATTATTATACAACAATGCAAAAGGTTCTTAGCTCTTACAAACAAGTCAATAATGTATATAAAATCATCATATTATAGCCATGAAAATGGTTCTTAGCTATCACAAACAAATCAATAAAATTATTACACAATAACGCAAATGGTTCTTAGCTCTCACAAACAAGTCAATAAAATGATCACACAACCATGCAAATGGTTCTTAGCTCTCACGAACGAGTCAATAATATTATTATACAACAATGCAAATGGTTCTTAGCTCTCACAGACAAGTCAATAAAGTGAATAAAATGATCATACAGCCATGCAAATGGTTCTTAGCTCTCATAAACAAGTCAATAAAATTATTATACAACAATGCAAATGGTTCTTAGCTCTCATAAACAAGTCAATACAATTATCACATAACCATGCAAATGGTTCTTAGCCTACACAAACAAGTCAATAATATTATTATACAACAATGCAAATGGTTCTTAGCTCTCACAAACAAGTCGATAAAATTATTATACAACAATGCAAATGTTTTTTAGCTCTCACAAAGAGGCCAATAAAGTAAATAATATCATCAAACAGCCATTCAAATGGTTCTTAGCTCTCACAAACAAGTCATTAAAATTATTATACAACAATGTAAATGGTTCGTTGTTCTCACAAACAAGTCAATACAATTATTATACAACAATGCAAACGGTTCTTAGCTCTCACAAACAATTCAATAATGTAAATAAAATAATCATACAGCCATGAAAATGGTTCTTAGCTCTCACAAACAAGTCAATAAAATTATTAAACAACAATGCATATGGTTCTTAGCTCTCACAAACAAGTCAATACAATTATCACAGAACCATGCAAATGGTTCTTAGCTCTCTCTCACAAACAAGTCAATAATATTATTATACAACAATGCAAATCGTTCTTAGCTCTCACAAACAAGTCAATAAAGTAAATAATATCATCATACAACAATGCAAATGGTTCTTAGCTCTCACAAACAAGTCAATAAAATTATTATACAACAATGCAAATGGTTCTTAGCTCTCACAAACAAGTCAATAAAATTATCCTACAGCCATGCAAATGGTTCTTAGCTCTCACAAACAAGTCAATAAAATTATTATACAACAATGCAAATGGTTCTTAGCTCTCACAAACAAGTCAATAAAATTATTATACAACAATGCAATTGGTTCTTAGCTCTCACAAACAAGTCAATAAAATCATCATACAGCCACGCAAATGGTTCTTAGCTCTCACAAACAAGTCAATAAAATTATTATACAACAATGCAAATGGTTCTTAGCTCTCACAAACAAGTCAATAAAATTATCTTACAGCCATGCAAATGGGGCTTAGCTCTCGCAAACAAATCAATAAAATTATCACAAAACCATGCAATTGGTTCTTAGCTCTCACAAACAAGTCAATAAATTTATCATACAACCATGCAAATGGTTCTTAGCTCTCACAAACAAGTCCATAAAATTATCAATAAGCCATGCAAATAGTTCTTATATCTCAGAACAAGTCAATAAAATTATCACAAAACCATGAAATTGTTCTTAGCTCTCACAAACAAGTCCATAAAATTATCATTCAGCCATGCAAATAGTTCTTCTATCTCACAAACACGTCAATAAAATTATCATTCAGCCATTCATATAGTTCTTAGCTCTCACAAACAAGTCAATAAAATTATCATACAACCATGCAAATGGGTCTAAGCTCTCACAAACAAATCAATACAATTATCATACAACCATGCAAATGGTTCTAAGCTCTCACAAACAAGTCAATATAATTATCATACAACCTTGCAAATGGTTATTAGCTCTCACAAACAGGTCAATAAATTTATCATTCAGCCATGCAAATAGTTCTTATATCTCACAACAAGTCAATACAATTATCACAAAACCATGCAAATTGTTCTTAGCTCTCACAAACAAGTACATAAACTTATTATTCAGCTATGCAAATAGTTCTTATATCTCACAAACAAGTCAATAAAATTATCATTCAGCCATGCAAATAGTTCTTAGCTCTCACAAACAAGTCAATAAAATTATCATACAACCATGCAAATGGTTCTAAGCTCTCACAAACAAGTCAATATAATTATCATACAACAATGCAAATGGTTCTTAACACTCACAATCATGTCAATAACATTATTATACAACAATGCAAATGGTTCTTAGCTCTCACAAACAAGTCAATACAATTATCACAGAACATTACAAACAGGTCAATAAAACTATTATACAACAATGCAAATAATTCATAGCTCTCACAAACAAGTCAATACAATTATCACACAACCAAGCAAATGGTTCTTAGCTCTCACAAACAGGTCAATAAAACTATTATACAACAATGCAAACGGTTCTTAGCTCTTACAAACAAGTCAATAATGTAAATAAAATCATCATACAGCCATGAAAATGTTTTTTAGCTCTCAATTGAATTGAATTGAATGTTGTTTAACGGCTCATCAACACAGTATAGGTTATTTAGAGCCGCCCCAGAGAGAGGGGAAGGATACATAGGAATCCGGGAACCTGCCCTACTCTTATCATCAGATAGATTTTTATGGTTCTTTTACGTGCTCGGAGGATAGACCGATACACGGGACCGCCCGGTTTACGTCCCCATCCGACGGACGAGGCTGAGGGAAAGTGTCTTGCCCAAGAACACACCGACAGAACTCAGTGGCACCACGGAGGATTGAACCCGGGGCCTCCGGTTACAAATCCGCCGCGCTACCGACAGCGCCACGCCAGCCCTCTGTTTTAGCTCTCAAAAACAAGTCAATAAAATTATTATACAATAACGCAAATGGTTCTTAGCTCTCACAAACAATTCAATAAAATTATCACACAACCATGCAAATGGTTCTTAGCTCTCACAAACAAGTCAATAGTATTATTATACAACAATGCAAATGGTTCTTAGCTCTCACAAACCAGTCAATAAAGTAATTAAATCATCATACAACCATGCAAATGGTTCTTAGCTCTCATAAACAAGTCAATAAAATTATTATACAACAATGCAAATGGTTCTTAGCTCTCATAAACAAGTCAATACAATTATCACATAACCATGCAAATGGTTCTTAGCCTTCACAAACAAGTCAATAATATTATTATACAACAATGCAAATGGTTCTTAGCTCTCACAAACAAGTCGATAAAATTATTATACAACAATGCAAATGGATTTTAGCTCTCACAAAGAGGCCAATAAAGTAAATAATATCATCATACAGCCATTCAAATGGTTCTTAGCTCTCACAAACAAGTCATTAAAATTATTATACAACAATGCAAATGGTTCTTTGTTCTCACAAACAAGACAATAAAATTATTATACAACAATGCAAACGGTTCTTAGCTCTCACAAACAATTCAATAATGTAAATAAAATCATCATACAGCCATGAAAATGGTTCTTAGCTCTCACAAACAAGTCAATCATATTATTAAACAACAATGCATATGGTTCTTAGCTCTCACAAACAAGTCAATACAATTATCACAGAACCATGCAAATGGTTCTTAGCTCTCACAAACAAGTCATTAAAATTATTATACAACAATGCAAATGGTTCTTAGCTCTCACAAACAAGTCATTAAAATTATTATACAACAATGCAAATGGTTCTTAGCTCTCACAAACAAGTCATTAAAATCATCATACAGCCATGCAAATGGTTCTTAGCTCTCACAAACAAGTCATTAAAATTATTATACAACAATGCAAATGGTTCTTAGCTCTCACAAACAAGTCAATAAAATTATTATACAACAATGCAAATGGTTCTTAGCTCTCACAAACAAGTCAATAAAATTATCCTACAGCCATGCAAATGGTTTTTAGCTCTCACAAACAAGTCAATAAAGTAAATAAAATGACCATCAATATATCTGAGTTTTTTTTTAGCCAAAGCAAACGACCATATGTACTCAAAAATGCATTTGTTTTACAGATAACAACAAAAAAAAGTATTATATCAATGCGAACTTCTTTCGACTACACCAGGAATGGTCTAAAAAACATCTTCTCATTGGGGAATACAAACAGAGTTCAGATTATTTGTTTTGGATGAATAAAAAGATAAGTCTTATTGAAACATTGTGTAACCCTAATATAGTGTGAATGTAATGTAACATATTTAAGGAGGATGGCTGGGAAAGGACGTAGTGATGAGATTTTTTTTAAATTCCTATTTAAAGCTTCTTTGGTATAATTTAGATTCAAAATTATCAAAAAAAGGCTAGGTCACCACACTTTTTTCCCCACTAGACGTCATTGAAGAAGGCACATATTTCTAACTTCAAAATTTCACTAAAAAGAGGAAAAACTATAGTCATTGAACATTTTCACAATTGTTTTCATAACATTAAGTTTATTGAAAAACAACAAATAATTTTCGATTGCATATATACATATCTTTCAAATCATACAAAAACAATTGTAATCCTCATTCGTCTTTTTACTTTAAAAAGCAAACGTATATGAACCGTACCCCACTCACTTTTGTTTTTACCGAAACATTAATTCAAGATAAAAAAATATGTTCTAATGATCAACTTTCTTTAAAACTTGTATATGTCAAGGTCCTATGACATTTCTTTCAAAACAAGTAAAAAAATATATAGGTCACCAGGCTTCTAATGATTTTTTATTAAAAAATCTTTAAATTACACCCATTTTGGAGTTATTTTGACATTTTCAATGTAAAATACTGTACACACAATATTGACATGGAGATCGAAAATAAAATTAGCTCAGTATCTACTTTTATATATATATTCCACTACTGAAAAACAAAAATCTGATTTATTCTATAGCAAAAGGATAAATTCTACTCAGAGCTACCCATACCCCCTATTTTGCTGACAACAAAAAATGATCACAAATGACGGAAAAAATATGAAAAAAAAAAATTTGCTTAAAATTTGGTATGTTACCATCTTAAATCATACATTATATCCATATCTACTAGAATGGTAAAAATGAAACAATTCTATTGTCAAATAAAACTATGATTTAAAAAATAAAATGTTTAGACTTGAAGATGTCAAAACTTGACCAGCCAACATCCTTAACGCTATACGTCTTGTGAATGTAATGTGACAGATTTAACGCTACCCTTGTGTATTTAATCAACACACATTCAATTATTTTGCAATGATGTTACATAAATCCAGAAATGATTTGCTTTACAGACTTTTTTGTTCTCGTAAGTGCTGAATATGTCTTTGTAAATTACTTGCATCGCTTCATCACTGTAGGTAAAGTGCGAATC
This sequence comes from Cyrtodaria siliqua, assembly GCA_037043455.1. Lineage (NCBI taxonomy): Eukaryota > Metazoa > Mollusca > Bivalvia > Adapedonta > Hiatellidae > Cyrtodaria > Cyrtodaria siliqua. The sequence continues at coordinate 11,173 of JAWPHD010014259.1, read as the reverse complement.
TGAGTTTGTAGATATCAACACGCTAATTTGTAGGCAGACATATGATGGTTTTTAGATGTGGAAACCCGTATTTGGCAAATAATCGTGATTTTACACACTGTATTTACATTTACACAATGCACGAGACTTTCAAGTGACACATCGAGTTTACCACGTGGAAATCTGTATTTGATGCTATCAGGCGGTTTATACGACAATAACGTGTATATATCTACTTTACCGCCTTATATTCCATCATAATACATTTGCTGGATCAGATAACGTGTGTTTTAATTTGTTTCTGATAGATTTTAACCTCAACACCAAATTTTAAAGCCAAAATACATATTTTGTCTGGTTTGGTTTGTAGATGTTAACATTTATCAAAGCGAGTGTTTGTTGAAGGTAAGCGCTAGTTGTTCGATGTAGGGGCGCTGGTTTCTTTTAGCTTAGCTCCATTTCTTATATGATACGTATTGCCAATTAGCTCACCTATTCGTTATTATCAAAGTCACGGTCGGTAAAACATAACCTTTTGTTCATTTTATAACATCTTAACGAACTTTGTGAGAGGATATAATTTGTCGTGACTGTTTGCCCATTAATGTTCTTCGTCCGTGTTCTGTCCGGTGGTTAATTGATATCGTTAAGTTAAACCTTTTTCCTTACACACTTCATATTTCATGGAAATATATATTTAAAACAATTAATGGTCACTTCTATATTAATTGTTTGTATTTGGCAAAGTATGAATGGCAAAAAGTGATAAAGTTCAGAGTTCATGGTTATTCATCAATATATAATGTTTGTCTAAGAGGAACATTTAAACAAGCACACGCACACATCTGCATTACTATATTGATAATTAAATATAGTATATTTCATAGAAATTCAGCAATACTTAACTGATTATATCTGTGTTATAACACTGATTGATGAAATAAAATTCGGTATATATTTCTTGGAATTATTAGCATTTGTTCAGACCTGATCAATTTCCATTTCAATTTCTTTCAAAGTAGCAATTGCATCGTCAAATCTATCTCATCTTTCCATCAATGTTGGTATTATTTTTCGTAACCAAAACAGTTAACATAAACAGTTTAACTTCTTAAGGTCAACAATGTTTATATGACGTTGAATCCTTCACAGTTTTTGAAACTGTTTTGAGAAGTGGTGTAATAATCCATGGACTTAAACAACTTGGCCTTATTCGATATTAAAGTCAAAATGTTTTTACCAGGAAATGCATATTTTATTTTCGATAGGCTGGAACTGTAGTGTCCTTCAGTTATGATTCCAGTAACATGATGTCCTTTATTTTTCAAACCGTAAGAGTTTACCTTTAAACAATCGTTTCTCTGTCCTCCAAAATAGATGCATAGTGACATCATACCTCATTGCACAAGAACTGACACACAACACAACGTTACCATTTCATTAAAAATCTCAAGGGTAGTTTTTTTCCTGAAAGCGAAAATAAAAATAAAACATCTTTCATTCTGACCATAAACGATCTACCGTTTCCGTTGCAGAGGGTAACATATCAGTCAAACCCTATACATATGTATGATGACATATGCGTTACCTATCTCAGAGGTGCAGCGCTCGACATAACCGCTCATGAACAGACACAATAAAACCGAGTCTGCTACTTTTATCTCTTGTTTGTGTGTGTTGCTTCCAAGGGACCCCGTTTTCAGTATTTATTGACATTCACACTAGCATTTGTTTAGTACGGTGTCCTGTTAGGGCCACCTTACCATCGCATCTTACCATCGCATCTTAATTTCAACCATCAACCTAGGTCGATGGTCGATGGTAAGATGCGATGGTCGATGGTAAGATGCGATGGTAAGATGCGATGGTCGATAGTAAGATGCAATAGTAAAATGCAATGGTCGATGAGAATATGCGATGGACCATCGACCATCGCATCTTACTATCGACCATCGCATCTTACTATCGACCATCGCATCTTACTATCGACCATCTCATCTTACCATCGCATCTTACCATCGACCATCGCATCTTACCCTTACCATGGACCATCGCATCTTACCATCACATCTTACCATCGACTATCGACTATCGCATCTTACCATCGCATTTTACCATCGACCATCGACGTATGACAAACGTGCTACGGCCACTCTTGGTATCGAACGTGTTTCCATTCCCGAATGTTGCAAACAAGTGTTTGTCGGCGAGTGAGGAGTGCATACATTGGAGAAACACATAAAACATAATTATATAAAGACACGCGAACACATTTCATAATCAACTTTTTAAATGACAATTGATTATAACTATCCATAAAACATGCACTGCCTCACTTTTTAAGGTCAAGCATCCTTTTATTTTACTAGTTGTCTGAGGGCCTAAAGAAACATTAAGAGCATGGTGGGGACAGGGGTGGTCTGGAATGTATCTAGTCAATCCACATACAGGGTATAGATCCAGGTTTTAACAAGGATGTCCGAATTGTCGAGGATTTATATAGGCGCGCGCCCTACCGCCCTTCCTCTCCCCATTGGAACCTACACAAACCCAGACACAGAAGGGTGACAATGCCAAGTTTGTTGTACTTCTGAATTCCGAAGTTTGAAGTCTGATAGATTGCATGCGTCTATATGTGAGCTATAATTCCCTAATAAGGCCAAACAAAAAAAATATGTGTTTAGGCAAGGCTCTATATTTCAATTTTCATCCCAGGTTTGGGTTAACATGTCAGAAAATAATAGGTAGGGTAGGTACGGATTTAGTTTCATAAATATAGGAACATAGCATTTTAGACCCAAAACAGACTTGATTTTTATATTTTTCTGGTAAATTGAAAAAAAAATGCTAGGTTTCACCAGAAAAAAATAGGTATGGTCGGGATACCCTAAACACACATAACTTTTGCAAGACCTAAGTTGAACGCTATATATAAAATATAAAATTAATTAGAAATGAACAGAGCAGGTTTTGTTTACGCACACCAACAAAACACCCACCCGCCCAAAATGGTTGAATAGTTTTCATTTCATCATCTTAACATATTTATCAATTTAATATTTAATAAAATTGTCTCACTGACAAACCTGCGATTATATTGAGAGCGAGAGAGAAAGAGAGAGTAGAGAGAGAGAGCGAAGAGATGGGTGTCGATAAAACGAAGAAGAGGCCTAATGTACATTAGGATTGATGCGATGGTCGATGGTAAGATGCGATGGTCGATGGTAAGATGCGATGGTAAGATGCGATGGTCGATGGTAAGATGCGATAGACCATCGACCATCGCATCATACCATCGCATCTTACCATCGACCATCGCATTTTACCATCGCATCTTACTATCGACCTATACGATGGCAAGATGGCCCTAACAGGACACCGTAGTTTAGTGCTGTGTGGCGGCAATAAATAGTTGCCCCGACTAAAAATCAGTAGTGTTATTACTTACTGGTCCTTTGGGATCTTCAAGCCCAATTTTCGTGTCTTTAAAGTAGAATATCGCTTAAGCTGGTGATAGGAGGCGTGAGAGGTGTTGCACTCGACATTACCTCTCATGAACATACTCAATAAAACCGAGTCTGCTACCTGTGTCTCTTGTTTGTGTTTATTGCTTCCAAGAGATCTCTTTTTCAGTATTTATTGTTGTTGTTTTTGTATTTTAAAATGTGGTTTCCGTTGTTGTATTATCAAGGTCAATGCCATCTTTTAATGGACACTCGGTTACAGCAACATATAGTTCGCTTTTCTCATTGAAGGAAAACATATGTCCTGTTAAGATTCACTTACCTTTATGGAGTCAGTATGCGATAATGGAATAACTGACCTTCCATCTCTGACGATTGTATCAAGATACAAATTGAAAAACTTTGGTATTTGGTGTAAGAGACTTTCCTTTTGATGCTTAAATTTGGATTTGCATATGCATGACTTTGTGGTGTACGATACTGCCAAATGTTTCTGTTTCTTCTGTGCAGTAATAACATCAAAAATTTAACATAGTGCTGTTGAGAGAAAAAAATAAGCGAAGTATAAAGATTCACACACCCGAACTATAGTAAAATACAAAATGGTTACCTTTTGTCTAAATAATGGATATACTACGAGAAAAAAAGAAAAGTTACAGTTGTAAAAAAATCCCCAAAATCAACGAAAACCAGCGCTTATAGAAAACATATCATCGACAAACTAGTGCTTAACTTCAACAAACCAGGGCATATACATCTACAAACTTGTCTAGATTTCAATGAAATGAGCATTTAAGACAATAAATAAATACGTATTTCGGCACATACTACTAAAGTATAAAACCAGTGTAAAGGATACAGCATTTAGACCCAGATATTTAGAAGAAATGTTATAACATCATATACCGTACATTTTTCGCCTTGACTAATTTAATGATTTGAATAAACATATAAAACATATAGCAACATGTCGTCAAAGTTATCAGAGTTTAAGTCAGTAAAGAAAATGCAACTTAACTTTAGAAACGATTGAAATATCGTAAAAATGCTGCGTTTGTTTACATTTTTAATGTAAATTCAATTTCATGATGCAACTGAACCCGTCTACATACTAGCGTGTTGATATCTAAAAACTCAACCTCTCTCACTTTACCTAGTGTTCATGGCCCAGCTGGAAATTTTACTGTCGCTCCAACATTGGCAATTTATCATCACAAAGTCGAAAGAGATGCACATGTGAAGAAGAACGTTTTGTAAATCAAATTCCGAATGCTTTGAACATATTGTTTTAGCAATGAAAGGTAAATAACGCTATTCATGGAGATGAGTTTTTCTTTCTCTGATTTACTTCTAGTTTGATTGTCTAGACTTTATCGGATTGGTCATTATCCGTTAGAGGGGTGTGTTAATAGCGTACACAGACCTTAACATCCTCTATTATAAAATATACACTCATACAAATAATCAACGAAGACATTTGACATACCATTAATCACATAATCAACAAAGACACTTGACATACCACTAATCACGAAATCAACGAAGACACTTGACATACCACTAATAACATAATCAACGAAGACACTTGACATACCACTAATCATATAATCAACGAAGACACTTGACATACCACTAATCACATTATCAACGAAGACACTTGACATAACCTTATCGCATAATCAACGAAGACACTTGACATACCACTAATCACAAAATCAACGAAGACACTTGACATACCACTAATCGCATAATCAACGAAGACACTTGACATACCACTAATCACATTATCAACGAAGACACTTGACATACCACTAATCACAAAATCAACGAACACACTTCACATACCACTAATCACATAATCAACGAAGACACATGACATACCATTAATCGCATAATCAACGAAGATACTTGACATACCACTAATCACATAATCAACGGAAACACTTGACATACCATTAATCGCATAATCAAAGAAGACACTTGACATACCACTAATCGCATAATCAAAGAAGACACTTGACATACCACTAATCGCATTATCAACGCAGGCACTTGACATACCACTAGTCGCATAATCAAAGAAGACACTTGACATACCACTAATCGCAATATCAACGCAGGCACTTGACATACCACTAATCGCATTATCAACGCAGGCACTTGACATACCACTAATCGCATAATCAAAGAAGACAATTGACATACCATTAATCACAAAATCAACCAAGACACTTGACATACCACTAATCACACAATCAACGAAGACATTTGACATACTACTAATAACATAATCAACGAAGACACTTGCATAGAAATATAGTACAGTGGAATGTATACTATTTCTGAATATACTATTGACAAGTCAAGATAAGAAAGATTACATCAAAAGTCTTCTAAAATCTAAGCATGAGATCGATATAAGTAAATGCTTATGAACTACTTAAACTCTGTAGTATCAAGCTTTCCGTGTCAAATGTAAGTGGAGGGAATAATCATCATATGTGTTCCTTGTTCAACAGAGTGAAATGATCAATTGAATATTATTGAAATGCCTTAATAAACATTCCAACTACACGTCAACTTAAACCTGACTAAGTACAATTATGAAAGTGCAAAAACATTATTTCCCCATTTCCAGCTTTGAACGATTTTAGTACATTTAACATAAAATAATAATTTCAAATATATACAAAACCAATACATCCGTGTTGCAAGTTCGTGTGGTTGTATTTGGCGTGTCTCTTTGACTATTTGGCACAAACACACCTTGGTATCAAGCGTCCCCTAGCAAATGTTATGGTTTTATTCACCTTGTTTGTGTATGTAGGTTTGCATTGCTAGTCTTAACTTCTAATCAGTTAACGTATTTAAATTGTGCTGCGTAACCTATTGCGTCACATTAAAGATAAATAGCCACCCTTTTTGTAGTATTATCAAGTAACAAATTTAACTCTTAAACGTCATATGAACATGTCTTGATAGTCCCGGAGAGAAACATATTTAAAACCGCTATTAAGTTGTGTGTAAAAATAAGTATTATTTGCATGACGTAGATACTACTTTTACCACTGCGTGACTGCACGGGGAAATGAGGTAAATCTGAATTGTATAGCTGCACGACTATTGCCAGATAATTTATAAATATATTTACCTGCTCAAAGTTTTCTACGTCATCAAATAAAATCTTTATTCTCGCTTTTCACAGATATTGCAGTGTGTGAATTGTAAATATCTATTGTTTTGTATTGATTTCGATTTAAATAAACATAAACATATTCATGAAACAAAACATGGCTGGAGAACTTTACTATTTAAAAACCAACCATCTCCCTTAACGCCATATTCCATCAGATTATTTACTTCACTTTAAGTATTCTAAACGAATGCCTGTAATTTAGATTCTACAGACTCATTGTAAACTGCGGTCGCATTAATGGTGCTCACTAGTGGTTAACAATGCATAAAGTGTCGCCGTGGTTTCCACGAGGTCTCTAAGGTATATGCTATTGTTATACCTAGCCGGTGGCATGCTTTTAAAGTATCGCCATGGCTTTGTATAGTTGATGATTATTTTCCTTATTGAGCAACAACGACGGAATAAATGTTTTCCCCACATTATAGATACCTTCCAGGTGACATAAAGTTACTTACGCATGGTAGTTTGCTCTCCTGGGCTATTGTGTCCACGTAGAGCAATGTGTCCGTCTTACGTCCGTCAGCAATATTTTGCAACGATATTTCGCCTGAAAGCATTGGATTTCAACCTTCTTTGTATTGAAGCATACGTGCACACCCAGGGTCTCTAGCTGACCATCACTTCTCGGTCAAGTACCCAGGTAGGCATCGATTCATAAACGTGGGTGCCAACCAAACATCAAACCACCCGGTGAACATCCAGTGGTATCTTTCCTTGTGGAGCATCCTCAAACGGTTCTGTTGAAAATAATGTTTTTAATACTTTCTATATGTTTTCATACCTGGTATGATTAGATAGAATGAAAACAGACGCTCCTGGAGCTGTTTGCAGTCTTGCCGACGATTTCTAAAATTAACGCCGCCATGTTGTTTTGTTTTTACAATATTTGTTTTTATGGTGTTTTTACGTCATTTTCAACACATCAAAGGTTATATATGACGGTCGATTTTTGTGGTGGAGGCAGACCACCCACTAGTCCTGGGTAGAACCAGTTCTGTACATTACACCTCTCGCCATCCGTAAGAATCGACACTTCCTCACTTACAAGTCGAGCTCCCGGTGGGATTTGTGACCGAAGCGGTGAGAGGCGAAGGTTTACAACGCAACGTCGTTAACCATTCGGCCAGGGAGAATGTAAACATGGGGTGTCAAAAAGAATTTCGGGCTTTGTAAAGCTTAACGGATGGCTACGGTAAGAGTGTAAACAGATCCAGGAGCGTCGATTGTCATTCTATCTAACCATATCAGGTATGAAAACATATAGCAAGTAATAAAAATAAAAGCTCGATTCATATTCGACGTCTAGCCACCCTGAAATATTCAGTAGGAGAATAATTATTATTTCACATACTGTACATTTATTGTTTCAGATGACTTGTATTTGACATGTAATTGAGACCCGAGCGGAGTACATATTGTAATAGGTTGTTGAAGACAGTTCGATCAAAAACAACTACACATTATTTTGATAATGAACATGTATAATTTAATCTATTAAATCTATCACACCAAACTATTTATTACGTCCTCATCGGTAAACGAGTTAGCACTATCTTCGAATTTCTGTGGTATTTTCATATGAAATCGACTGCTTTCAATTCCAAATTATCGCATGACAGACCCAAAATGAAATGAATATTTGGCCCTTGATTATTTTTTTTTCGTAAGTTATTTTCCTCGAGCCGCTGAACATCTCCGAGCCAGTTTTACCACTTAATCACGTCATACGTCCATTCTCCACCCATTCTCATCTTTGTAAGTTATAATAGCGTAAATGAGTCTCCATGCCCCTTCCATAGTAAAGTTAGAATGTTGACAACAAAAACTCAAACCTGAATAGAATTCTGGGAAACTTACTTTATCATGCAAATAAACATGTCTGCTATTATACATCAACAAGGGAATAGGGGGTTGAATTCTTCAGCTGTATATATACTAACACCGGGTCAAAGATCAAAGCTATTTTTACCCCTTGCAATTTCGTACCCTGCTTACTTTCACTTCTGAAATTTATACCAAAAACTGTCAAAAAGATGATGAACTCTATTTTCAAATATCAACAACATGTCCAGAATACAGTTACATCCAAAACATAACTGGAAACTGCACTAAAAAAAGTTTAAAGAAAAAAAAGATAAGCACTCTTTAATACAGAACTACTTTCGAATGCACCAGGCGAGCACATCCGGCTGATTTAGTGTAATAAAACCTGTATCGTCTGCTAACGATCTCCTGCGTGCACTTGATCTACATTATATCCATTAATCGGCTTGACAGGGTAGTGAACTTTCTGGCTACCATTTTTAACCGATGCACGATATGACTGGTTAGTGGTCGATTATAAAAAAAAAATCTATAATTTAATAACGCAGTCCATATTTAATATGGGTGTTCGGCCCGCCATAAGGTTTCATTGGCCCTTCATATGGATTTTGGCCCGACGTTTCACGCGCTTGTGTAATATGACGGTAGAGACAATGCCTGTATTACACGAAAAACAGGCCATTTGTGTTACTATATATAGTAACACATGTAATAACTTTTAATATCGATGCTAACAATCTCTAGAAGAACAAGTACAGTTAGATATATACGCATTACAATAACAGTTCGTGATAAGCACTTAGTAAAGATAGCATAAGGATATTTCTATAGCAAATCGTGCCGAATTATTTTACTGAACTCGTTCCATAAATAAAAAAGACACTAAAATCAAGCTCATTTAAGATCATGTCGTATGGTATATACATTGATCACATACTTCCCTATAAAAACGTTGTTTTTGAATATACGATACGACATAGACCTAGCTAGTCATATCAATCAGGATTTAGTTGCCGGGCAATAAAGCTATATCACACGCAAGAAATATGTCATATCACGGAAATTACCGAATGTTCTTTATGACGCTTTCAGCTGAGTGATACGGAAATACCAATTAGTTTGTATTGTGTTCCGATTGTATACGACTTGTCACGCTTATGATTTGTCGTCGGCATTCAATAAATAGATCAAATAAAGAAAGAAGAAAGTTTAACAAATTTATAAGAATTTCAATGATACAGAACCATTCGTGGATGAAATAACCACTTGTGGCCATTCATTTGCTGAATTAGACACTTTCAAATTCAATGGCATTCATTCATTTTAAATAAAATTTCGGAAATGTTTCGGAAAAAAATAAATGTCGTGTACACTTACGCGACAGACGTGAACACATCAGAATGGGATTACATCTATTAATAACATTAATGTTTTCTCCCTGGAAAACAGCGTAGTAAGTTAGCTGAAGTTAACAGTTCAACGAAGACATTGCTGAAGTATATGAAAGAATAAAACATGTTTATCAGGCCTTCGACCCATATCAGCCCTCGAGCTAAAGCTCGGGCTGATATGGTGTCTCATGCCTGATATAGGGTGTGATATGAAAATATCCATTTATTATTCTCTATATAGCACTTGAAATCCAACGGGCATCGTATTGTATACTAATTAATATTGTATACAACGCGGAGGTTTGGGGGTAAATTAAGTGTAGCCAACTGTAAGTTCCTAACATTATACAGTGAGCAGCTAGACATTTTGCTCGTTATCTCTAGATAATATGATTATTTTATATCAGATGAAGCAGATATAATCCGATCATATTAGATTACAAATTACAGAAAACATATCGATGTTCAATTAGAAAACGCCCATTAGCAGCTGGCAGGTAATAGACACGTATTTTAATGATGCGTACAGTGTTTTTTGCAATGTAAGTTATTATTTTATTAACCTTTTACATTTTCAAAAGCAGAGTATGGCCAGTGTGCGTGACTAGTACAACAGTGTATGACCAGTGTGGGTGACTAGTACAGCAGTGTATGACCAGTGTGCGTGACTAGTACATCAGTGTATGGCCAGTGTGGGTGACTAGTACAGCAGTGTATGACCAGTGTGAGTGACTAGTACATCAGTGTATGACCAGTGTGCGTGACTAGTACAGCAGCGTATGACCAGTGTGCGTGATTAGTACAGCAGTGTATGACCAGTGTACGCGACTAGTACAACGTATGATCAGTGTGCGTGACTAGTACAACAGTGTATGACCAGTGTACGTGACTAGTACAGCGTATGATCAGTGTGCGTGACTAGTACTGCGTATGATCAGTGTGCGTGACTAGTACATCAGTTTATGATCAGTGTGCGCGACTAGTACATCAATGTATGACCAGTGTGCGTGACTAGTACAGCGTAGGATCAATGTACGTGACTAGTACATGACTAGGACAGGGTGGTATTACTAATGTACGTCACTAGTGTACGTGACTAGTACAGCGGGACGTTATATATTATTATTCCGCTTCTTACCATAAATACTCGACTAATGGCTTTCTAGGCTTTTGTTTTTTATATTATATATACATGACCATGTATGTGTTTTACTTATATTGACTATTAATGCTGCATTATCTCTTAGAGTTGATAACCTGGCGGAGATATCTTTATTTACACTGTCCCGTTTATTGGGATGGCAATAGGGTAAGAGTGA
>JAWPHD010014258.1:0-62470 GCA_037043455.1 Cyrtodaria siliqua | reverse complement strand
CTGTGAAATATTTCAACATCCTCTCTTTTAACGTTCTAATAAATCGTTCAATTACTACAGCTTTTCCAAAATTAAACGTATGATACATTTCGATATTATTATCAATAAGGAACTGCTTGAATATTTTTATTGTAAAATTCTACTCCCTGGACAATCCACAGCAAGTTACATTGTCTTTCCATGAATGCTTTGGTAATTTCTAAACCAGTTTTATTTGGAACCGGCGCAACCCAAGCAAATTTACTAAATAAATCAATAACAGTAAAAACAAGTATTTAGTACCTTTATTTTACTTTGAAAACGATTGCACATCAACCAAGTCAGCAGACTATATTTTATCAATTGCATTAACAATTACACGGCGTTGAGTATAGGCTTATGAAGTTCATCTGCTAACTTGTCAGTTTCATCTCAACACCTTTTTTTTATGCTCCAAGACCAAGTTTGTATTTAGTACTAATAACCGGCTTAACAATTAAATTCTCAGCGTTTTTTTTCTCCAAGTGATTTACACTTACTTGTTTTTAAACCGGCCAGCATGCTTTTATCACACATTGATTTATTACTAGGATTTTCGTTCATAACAATAATCATGCTCTTTGCAAACAGCATCTACTCATTTGCCGGTTTTCCGCTATCAAGTGGGTTACCCGGACCGCAAAATGGAAAAATAGTTTACGATGGAAATAATAATTCACAGAGTTGTTAATGTCAATGTTATTTACAATCGGTCAGACTAGAAGTTGGAATGGAGTTTATTATCAGAAACCGAATACAGTTATGCTAATATCATAAGAATATTTAGAGATGTTATTAATTATTCTTACAAAAAATGATAAAAAACTGGAACTTTACTCAATTCTTCGGAATAGTATATTTCTATTTAAGTTACACAGGTAATGAAGTCAAAGATATCCAAAACAACTAAGTTTGGAGATATAAACTAAACAACGTTCCTACCGCTTAGATATAAAGTTTATGCTTTAGTCTTATACAAGGAAAATAATGTTAATGATACTGTTGGAAATGAACTAGTTGTTGTTTAATCTCAACTTATCATATATATGACACTTATCAAAATCTATTCAGTAAATTTTTCAGATCGGTCAGAAACAGAGATTAGACTAGGGCTAATGAGAACAAGAGTTCATAACACTTAGGTTAAAAAATAACAAACTACACTGGGTATTTTCCTTTGTTGTTAACCAAACAACTCAAATTAAAAACTTTATTAAGCTATAAACAGTGGGACGTGGAATTAGAACTATAATATATCAAATCGCAAATGAGGTCTCAGACTAAAAAATTGAGGTATTTTGGGAGCATACACCCACTCTTTCACCAACAGTTGCTAATTTGCTCCACAGGATAATTAGGACCTCTAGCAACCAGGAAGCAACTTCAAGGGGTAACCGAGCCTCAGTGATAAAAATGCACAAATTGATTCGGAGGCACCGTAAAGCAATATCACAAATGAAAAAATTATGAAGTCTAAAGGTTGCTGCCCTGTTAAACTGACAAGGCAACAACAACAATACGGAGGATTTCTTGGACTTCTTGTCCTTTAATTGGATCTCTTATTAGTGGCTTAATAAGAGTCTCAACTTATTCGTTTTTAAAGAGCTTATACTCGAGTTGAGGACTTTAATATTCGTAATCTTTGTATAACTAAAAAGCTACTCAATCAGGGTTACCGTTACCATAAACTTCGTAAAACCTTTGCAAAATTTTATTATCGTAACCCTGATCTTCTTTCCAAATATAAAAGTAATTTAAGGACTCTTCTGCGACAAGGACTATCACAACCTGACTTCTATGGTGATGTGATTTATAAACTTCGTAAGATTCTTGGTCATGGTCACTTTCATACTATGTTGTTAAACTTGTTAAAAAGTTTATCAACAAAGGTTATGACCCTATCATTTTGCAACGTATTGCATGCTTGGTGGCCTTTCCGAGTGTGTTAATTAGCAAGCTTTTGACATTAACAACTATGTGGCGATTATTTCCATCGTAAACTATCTTTCCATTTTGCTTTACTTGCATTTGATCAATCACTGAAGTTGCATCGTTAATTAAAGCAATGCTGTCAGCGTCTGCGAAAGCAGCTCCATCAGCAAGCTTGTTTACTTGAAAACTTATTTCAAAATATGCGTTATACCAATCAAAGTGAGAACTTCTATAATTTATTGTAAATTGATAACCGCTTTTCATTTGTCTAGAAGCATTTCCAGGTTATACTATAGGAGTATCTAATTGAATAGGTACATATTCGTATCGGGTATTATAATTTTCACTTCGAAACATCTATATATACTATTAGTTAGATTATTTTGTATTGATTAATCGTTTAATTTTTGTATGAACATTTGTACTTTTGATTTCACTCCCGGAAAGTAATCTGTTAATTTTTGTATTTACATCTTCTTCGGTTATATTATCAGCTACAACTTTAGCTACATCTTTTGCGGCAGCTTTTGTAAGTTCTTTTAAAATTATCTCACCATTTGGTTTAGGTTTTATAACTGAAACTAACTTATCAGCAACCATTTTTCCTACTTCATCCCCAAGTTTCTTAGAACCACTCTCTATGATTTGTACCTGCTGTTTTCACAGAATCACCAAATATCTTTGAGCCAACCTTTGAAAAAATGTCAAATATACTAGCTCCAGTTAATCGGTCAACTTGAGTATATGTTCCTGTACTAGTGTCATAAAGAAATATGAAAAGATCGGACAGGGAAAGTAGCCTTAGAACGATCAGTGGCAAAGTAGGCCACTGGGGGTTTAAACCGGTTCTAGGGTGCACCAAACCTCACACTTACCCTACTTCATCCCATTAAAACAGGACAGGGTAAATAAAGAAATCCCCGCCATGATCTAATCTCTAACCAACAAGGCAGCATCAATAGGCAATATAAGTAAAATACAAATATGCTAGTGTAAATATGATACAAAAAACAATAGCCTAGAAAGCCACAATGAAGGTACTCAATGACTTGGCAGAAGCCAGAGCAACAATAGAATAAACCATTAAGGGCACGACAAGAAAAATCGAAGACAAACAACAAACGCCAAAGTCCCACTGGGCTTTATATAGGCGTCATCATAGGGTCCACAGCCTGTCCGGCCATCGTACAATTAAAGAGGAAAGCATAGTGGCGAAATGTAAAAGGGTCCACCACCAAGCATGCAGTACGTTGCAAAATGATTGGGTCATAACCTCTTTTGATAATTTTTTTAACAAGTTTAACAAAGATAGTATGAAAGTGATCATGACCAAGAATCTTACGAAGTTTATAAATCACATCACCATAGAAGTCAGGTTGTGATAGTCCTTTTAAACGTGTTATATAACATATATTACATTCATTCTTTTAAAACAAGTCGAAATGATGTATGAACTCCATTCAGATTAATAATTTTGCCAGAGAAGTCGGTAATGTAAATATTAATACTGTCAATGATCGTTTGTTTACTTCGCAGTACCCAACCTTTATCGGTTCATCTTTAATAGGATATGACCTCTTAAGGTCAGCTGTATTATTTCATAAATAACATCCCCATATGATCCATCAACAATAGAATTACCTATCAAATCACAGTGGATATATAACCTATCAATATAATTTGTTATGTTTGGTATTACAGTTCCAAATTTAGTTTCTCTAATAACTGCATCTTTGTCAAAACCAATTAAGGTGTGAAAGTTTGTTTCTCTTAAATCAAGTATGAAATTATTATGAATGGTAACTAAACATTTGAAACTTGATAAATCAAATTCTTATTGCGACAGGTGAGTCAGCAGGTAAATCGCCGTTTACAGTCAATGTTTCTTTTATATAATTATCGATATCAGCATAACTGTAATTTCCATTTGCAAAACTAATAGTTTTCCAATCTTCTCCGTTGTGATAAGCAATTAAAAAATGCAGAAAAGGAAGTAACACAGCTAAGCAACAGACTTGCGAAAATAGCAAAAGAACAGAAAAAGGCTACAGATAATATTGCTGCAATAGAAAAGAAAGAAAAGAAACCATCAATTAAAGCAAATAAACCGCCAGTCAAAAAATCAACCAAGCCAAAAAAATATACGAATACCTCACTCTGGAGATAAAAGCTGAAATAAAAGCAAAGAAGAAAAGAAGAAAGCAAAACCACCGGCCAACATTTTTTATGAAGAACTAACTCCTGAAATAAAAGCAAGAAGAAAAGAAGAAAAGAAGAAAACAAAAACCATCAGCTAAGCCCTCGGCCGAAAAAAATTATGAAGAATCTTCAGATATAATAGCTGAAATAAAAGAAAAAAAGCAGCAAAATAAACCATGAGTTTAAACTTATCTTATTTTAACTTATCTTAATTTATCTTATTTTAATCTAACCTTATATTATACATGTCTTTGTTAAAATGAAAAGAAGTAGCACATAAAAGCAAAAATCGAGTGAGCTTGTTAAAGAATACGAGAATAAAGTTACTCAAAAAGACCAGAAAAAGGAGCTAGTCGTGATTTATACACAGAAATATTTAAACCTGTAACTAGCGAAATAAAAGATCAGTCAAAACAGTTAACTAAGAAGTTAGCTACTCTCCCGGAAATAAGTCATCAATTTGCTACTCTACTCTTCCAGCAGCAATGAGTGAGGAAGTACAAGAAAAAGAAATGTACCAGGGATTACCCCGTTTATTTGACGAAGAGCCTCGTACAATAAAACCTGACGGTGATTTGGATGCCGGTGTTAATAAATCCGTGATAAAAGCATATAACTAGCCATTACCGATGCAATTTATCGGGGATGCAGTACTCAAGGGTGATTGTAATTTTGAACCCTTGCTTGCAGATGTTTCTAATACAATCGATACAATTGGACGCAACAGGGTTATCCTATCTAAGCAGATAAAAAGAAAAAGATGTAACAAAAAAGCAGCATATGAGCTAGATAGGCAAGCTCTAATAAACGAGTCAAGAGCTTTGGTAGATTATAGAAGTAGGATTAATGATACAATTTCGTTAATTTCCTGTTAAAAATATATATTGGCCATCTTCTGGGATGGTTTACATTTTTGTGCTGTTGATTTTATGAATATTGAGTTCTGCTCAACCCGGGGCTAGAGGGCGTGAGCGGTAGCTAGCATATTTCACTACCACTCATGAACAGTCTCAATCAAACCGAGACTGCAATATTTCGTATGTGTCGTGCTCGGCCGGTTCCATAGGTCCATTATCATACTCTTTTTTTGATCACAAGTGAGTAGCATTTCCTGTTACATTTACAACAAATCCCAAAAATAGAAAAACAAAACAAACTTTGTTGTAACATATTTGGATATGAAAATAATCAAGTATACCCTTTGTACATATCAAAAAATAAAGCAGAGGAAACATGTGATATGCTTTTGATCACCGAAAAAAATATCGTTATGTATGGATGAAAGATTTTAACAGGGTTATGTAATCAAACATTACATTCAAATAAAAAATGGTTTTGTAAAACATGCTTGCAGTGCTTTAAATTAGAAAGGGTGATAAAAAACAAAAGCCTGTTTGTCTTTCACTTAACGGAAAACAAGCAGTAGAGATGCCAAACAAAGATGAAAAGGTTTACTTTAAAAACTATGACAGGCAGCTAATGGTTCCGTTTTTTGTTATATATGCTGATTTTGAAGCAGTAACCGAAAGTATTTCTCCAGCTTTTAAAAATCCTAGAGAATCATACATGGAAGCATACCAGCAACATACTGATTGCGGCTATGGGTATAGGGTTGTTTGTTGTTATGATGATCAATATTCAAAACCAGTTGTAACGTACAGAGGACCAAATGATGTTTACAAGTTTTTAGAAAAAAATGATAGAAGACGAAATGTGGTGCAAGAAAACTATGAATGAACATTTTAAGAAAGATTTGGTAATGTCGTCGGAAGAAGAAGCTAAATTCCAAAAATCTAAATCATGTCATATTTGTGTTAATGGTTTTGTAACAACTCTCAAAAAATGTGACGCGGGTCGTACAGTAGCATATGAAAACTCTATTAGAAAGGTTAGAGATCATTGTCATATAACTGGAACGTATAGGGGAAGCGTTCACGACACATGTAATATTAATTTCAGGCTAACTAAAAAAATACCTGATGTTTTTCATAACTTGAAAGGATATGATTCTCACTTTATAATGCAACACATCGGAAAGTTTAAACAAAACATAAATGTTATACCAAATAACATGGAAAAGTACATGGCTTTTATGTTAGGACAAAGTTTGGTGTTTCTTGACAGTTTTCAGTTTATGTCTCAATCATTAGAAAATTTAGTAAAAAACATCCCCTCGTTTTAATACACCTCGCAAGAATACTTTGATGACAAGCTAGAATTAATAAAAAGAAAATGTGTTTATCCTTATGTTTCAAAGAAACTAAATTATCCAGTAAAAAATAGCTTTTATTCTCAATTAAATGACGAGCATATTTCAGATGCAGATTACGAGCACGCTAAAAAAATATGGAAAACATTCAAAATTAAAAATATGGGAGAATATCATGATCTGTACCTTAAGACTGATGTGCTGCTTCTTGCGGACGTTTCTGAAAACTTTAGAAAAATATGTATTGTGTGTTACAAATTAGATCCTTTCCATTACTTTAGTAGTCCTGGATTAAGCTTGACTTAATCACTGATATTGATTAATATTTGTTTGTGGAAAAAGGATTAAGAGGCGGTACGAGTTATATTGCAAACATATATTCAAAGGCTAACAATAAATATATGAAAAACTACGGCAAGAAAAAAGAAATATATATTGATGCTAATAACTTGTATGGGTGGGCCATGTGACAACCGTTGCCTACTGGTAACTTCAAGTGGGTTGATAAGTTTGAAAAAGGAAAATCAAATTACATTGTTGAGTGTGATATCGAGTATTCCAAGAAACTGCATGACTCGCATAATGATTATCTTCTTGCCCCAGAAAGTTTAAATATAAAAGATGAGTGGTTATCAGACTATTGTAAAAATGTAAAACGAAAGTTTAAATTGGGACATTGCAATGTTAATAAACTTGTTACGACGTTGAGAAATACAGAAAAGTATGTCGTGCATTTTAAAAACTTAGAATTGTATAAAAAGCTTGGATTGAAGATAGCAAAAATACACCGAATACTACAGTTTGATGAATCGAAGTGGCTAAAGACATACATAGACT
The DNA here is from genome assembly GCA_037043455.1 of Cyrtodaria siliqua. Classification (NCBI taxonomy): domain Eukaryota; kingdom Metazoa; phylum Mollusca; class Bivalvia; order Adapedonta; family Hiatellidae; genus Cyrtodaria; species Cyrtodaria siliqua. The sequence continues at coordinate 55,275 of JAWPHD010014258.1, read as the reverse complement.
TTAATACCGCCAAGAGAACAGCTGGTAAAAACGCTTTTGAAAAAGATTTCTTCAAACTGATGAACAATTCAGTTTTTGGTAAAACTATGAACAATTTGAGAAAAAGAATTAATGTTAAATTAACTCACGACGAGGAGGTCCTTTTAAAATATGCAGCAAGACCTTAATTTATTTCTTGTAAAATGTTTAATGAAAAATTATTTGCCATAAACAGAATAAAAGTACGATTAGTTTTAGATCGTCCTTGTTATGTTGGCTTGTGTATTTTAGACTTGTCAAAATATTTTATGTATGATTTTCATTACAACTATATATATCAAAAACAAATATGATAAAAAAGCTACATTATTATTTACTGACACTGATTCCTTGTTCTACGAAATAAAGACAAAACATGTGTATGCAGACTGTTACAAGGATGAAGAACTTTTTGATAATTGTGATTATGATCCAAAAAGTAAGTTTCATTTTAATGATAATAAAAAGGTTATTGGCAAGATGAAAGATGAAACTTGTGGTATACCTATTCTTGAATTTGTTGGACTACGAAGTAAACTATATTCGTATATGTTAGATAATGAGGTTAGTACAAAAAATTGCAAGGGTGTTAAAAAGTGTGTTGTTAAAAAATATATAACACATGATAATTACAAACATATTTTACTCACAGCAACGGAAGCTCATCACAAGATGAAAGTTATTAGATCTAACAAACACAAGCTGAACAGTTATGTAATAAACAAAAAGAGTTTGTCAGCTTATGATGATAAAAGGTATTTTACTAGATAATGGGCAAGATACATAGGGTAAAGTAAATTCCATGATACGTGCAGCGATGATGAAGACTACTGTCCGGGTCCGTCTGACTTTGCTTAATAATTTTGTAAATGTTTTAGTTATTTACAAAAATTAATAGATAGTGAGGGTTTGAGCAAAGTTCTTCCTAAGCGGAGGGCGATTAAGCAGCTTGTACAGTTGTAAAAGGTGTCTGATATCAAATATGCGTCACCATTTGTGTTGGGGCAGCTGGAGACAACTGATAACTGTTTGATTGTTTGTCGCGAGGGAGGAAAACTGTGCCAGAACCCCCACTATCTATACTTCTTGTGACCCTCTACCAAATGTGTACTATATTAGATTATAGTCACCCTGAAAACGTGGGATGAATGGAAAGTTGAAGATGAAACGCACTTCCAGGTAACGTGTAAATCGTACCACGAGCTTCGAAATAAACATGTTGGCGATACTGGTGGAACTGGTAGTGACAGTGATGTTTTCAACAATATAACGGAAAATGCAGATTGTAGAATATTAACAAACTTGTTGATTGAAGCATTTGATGAACGCATTGGATTAATGGACTTTAAGACAGAACAAACACTATATGTGTGTGTCATATGAGACTAAATGCGTAATATGCTTGATACACTCTTAACTGTCATTTAACTTTATATAAAATAGTGTCATTATTCCATGACGTAAACTCACTATATAGGAACTGATAATAACTAGACAAGGAGCAGTTATACATGTAAAATAACAGAGTTTCAATCAACTAATAATTTAGTTGTGATAGTATTTTTTTGTTGCCAGGAAGATGACAATGAAAAAAACATTCAATGAATCTAATTTGTTAAAAATGATATTAGTGCTTCGTAAGCCTCTGCAGGCTGGCTGTAAAAACTAATATTGCTTTAATGTTGTATTACATATAGATTGTTGTAAACAGTTTGAACTTTAATAAATTAATAAATAAATCTAAATAAATAAAACTCTCTCTCTCTGTATATATATATAAACATCTCTGTATATATATATATATATATAAATATATAGTGAGAAATATAGGCGAACAAGCAAGGACAGACAACCATCAGACGAACTACGGCAGGGTGCCTAGCTATGATGAGAGACACATAAATCAAACGTATGCATTCACTTCCTAAAAAAGAAATAGCTGCAACACACGCTGATATACTGTATATCTACATGATAACATATTCGCCTGGATGCACATATACATTAACTTATACACGCATACGTACATACGTACATACATACATACATACGTACGTACGTACGTACGTACGTGATAGCTCATATGAGTGGGATCACATTTAAGGATTCAACCACACACACTATATTAAGACAGTGACAATGAACATATATAGATATACAAGTCGGAAAGGAGATACAAGGCAACATATGACATCACAAACTTAAAAGGGTTAACAATAGGACTACCGCCTTGACAATTAAAGACACACGGGAATCTTGATTTTTCAAAAACGTCCTATTAGTTTTTCTACGTTACTTGCATTTGTTTAATCATTAATAATACTCATAAGAATAGATTAACGACAATTGTTTTCGCATATGTTGATTATAATGCACCAATACTATATTTAAACCTGTGGTATAATAATAAAATATAATAATGAAAAACTCAATTGTTATTAATTACATGTTTAAAGTCAAAATCATACTGGATTAATATATAGAGACGCTAATTGCATTGCTTGATAAAAAACAAAAGAAGAGTCTTTTGCCCTATAAAAAGCTGTTTAGGTCGAAGTTTTACTGACATTTAACTTATTTTATTCGTTGTTTCAGAACACCCAAACCGAGTATATGTTAGAACATTTTACAGGGACACATTTTCACATGAATGGATGAAACATACAACAATGGGATTTGTTCTACTAGGGAACAAATACTAATTATTTCAGGGGGTGGAAATCAGACGTTATTATGAATGTGTACTTATAACGCATACGCCTATTTGCAGTGACCGCCATTTGGTCAGTATCGATCTGTTTTTGTGTTCTAAAAATAGGTATTTAATTGTTATCTCCAAACTAACCCACCCACCCTGCCCTGTGTTTGTTGTTTATATTGTATTTGGTACCAGTGTCTTTGGCTTGTCGTGTATATATTTCAGAGAAAAGCATGAGGAGATGAGAAGCCTAGTGGTCTGTCGTCGTCGTCATGGCTCCATCCGAATCTCGTTTGCGGTGGTATACATTGGTGCAATCTTCGGGGATACAGCTACAAGAAGTTTTCAAATACTACTATTGATGGTGCAAGACGTTGTGGTATCGATGCATGAGGAGATGAGATGCCTAGTGGTCTATCGTCGTCGTCATGGCTTCATCCGGATCTCGTTTGCGGTGTTCCACATTGGTGCAATCTTTGGGGATACACATACACGAAGTTTTCAAATACTACTATTGACGGTGCAAGACGTTGTGGTATCGGAACGCGAAGAACTTTAAAATCATCTAAGAACTTTGTGTCGCGGTATTTCGCGGACACAGCAAAGTGTAGTTCAAATATTCTAAGAACTTTGTTATTTTCTATGCAAGAAGTTTTTAATTTTAAGACTTGTCTTTGTGAACATCTGTTCCCAGGGTTTACACTGTACAGTATTCTAAGAACTTTGTCAAATAAATATAAACTAGTAACATTTTGTTTTATTTGTAACCCATCTTAAATAATGAAATAATAGTGTATGAATTTGTTGAATTTTGAATTGTGATTTTGCTTAAATATATATCTAAATATACGCCAAAACGGACCAGAGACGTGCTACGTTTTAAAAAAAAAATCAGGGAAACATGCCCGGACCCCACTAGAAATAGTCGGGCCTGCACATCAAAAAATGTTTAGCTAAGACCATCTTGAAGTCTCCCTAATTGGTGCTCATGGAGGGGATCTGGAAGTAGTCCAAATACAACTGAAACCCCTCATTCTGTGCTTCAGTTTCATATGAATGTGGATATGCATTAAATTAACTGCATGTTGACTTGTCTTCGGTTTAATTATGTTCAATGAACATGATCATAAATATCATAATTTTGATCAAGTATCATCAAAACAAACTGACCAATCAGTGACTAGATTTGTTGACACAGCTCTACCATTCGCCAAATCTCGTACACTGCTTTGCAGCATTACTCGAATGTAATACGCAGGTTTCCATATTGGTTACGTCATCGCGCATTAGATTCCCGCCATAACAAATTGCATTTAAAATCAAAGTCATCAACTAAATGTTGCAATGTTTTTCATCAATAGTGTATTTACATGAAAGCAGTGATAAAACCTTCATCTGCATTGTAAAATAGAAACACTCAACGCAAATTATACATCAACACGTGTGGCTTAAGCGGCCGTAATGTTTACATAGCAACAGTGCACTATATTCTGTGCCGTTGCTTTCCGGCTAACATAATGTCAAGATTTTAAACATACCGAAGCGCCGTGACACACCCCAAGAATGACGGGATTGGCCGAGCGTTCACGATTGACAGCTCTGCATTCTGGTAGGTGATATATTCGATCTTTATCCTAGATTTTCAACCAAGTTTACTGAAAATAATTAAGGTATTTACAGAGTTATTATTTTTAAAAACCTGCATATGTCATGCACATTTATGCAAATCGATTCAATATAATTATGTATCTTTCAAAATTGAAATTTACTCTGCCTAAGATTTTTATTTTACTATAGAACCTAAGGATAAAAACCGAGTAACTCAAATTGTATCTCCTAGTGAAAATAAAGTAAATCTCAACATTTTGGCAATGGAAAATTATGAAATGATTTGCTAACACGTGTAGATATATAATTAAAATAAAGTGTACTTCAGTCAAAAAACAAGAACTTATAATAATCTTAAGCAGCATATGAGTTAATATATGATTATACAACAAAAACTTGTAGTGTCATAGAGAAATCTACTTTTCAAGACCAAATTATTTCATTAACAATAATTAATTCGTACAGATCACGTGGCTAACCTTAGTACAGATCACGTGGCTAACCTTAGTACAGATCACGTGGCTAACCTTAGTACATATCATGCATATTGAATATGAAACTGAAACACATTATGGCGGTTTTATTCGGATTTGGACTGACACCCGCGATACCCACAGATCGCACCCAGTTCCGTTTTAAAGGTACACACGGCAAGCTTGAAGTATTTATCAAACATTGAAATAAGCGTCTCGATTTATTTATCCATTATCATTTTGACTTTAAACTCGTTTGCATATAATTAGATAAAAAATTTCATTTTTTTAAATCTGATTCTACCATAGGTTTAAATATATTATTGGTGCAATATAATCAACAGTTAATAATATGCAAAAATAATTTGCTTTATACCATAAGTGTAGCATGGTCGATGACATTACCTTTGATGAATACAGAGCATTAAGTCGTTTAACTTAGAGTAACTATTTAAAGAGACGTGGCTATACCGTACTACAAGTAATAGATAGAGTATGGTCTTATCTCGTTGGTTGATTTAAACCAACCAACGAGATGAGACCATACTCTATTTGTTTTGTAGCATGTCCATTTCAGTTGTTTGCCATACTCCAACTTCCAATAACTGGTAGTTAGAGTACACTATTTATTCTGACAGGTGTTATTTTCAAATAAACGATTTACACTTGTGCAAATACAAAATAAATTTCAGTTACCTTGGTACAACTACCAGATAGAGCAATTTAGAGTACGGTCACTATGACTCACAGTGTTACTAAGTACACCATGCCACAAAAAAGATAGAGTCTGTCTCAGCTCGGTGGTAATTTAAACACCTTGATGGGCTACGCAAGTTATGTAGAAAACCAAGGATATATCACAGACATATTTATTTAATAAACAGATAGGAAACTTCCTATCTTAACCAATGAAGTAACCAAAATATCACGTGGCACCTTAACTTTTCCTTCTATCTTCTCACTCAATTATTCACCGATTTTGATGAGAATACATTCAAAAGATTCATAGTGAATAGCAAAATGGGATTATAATAATTTATGTTTATTTTCTAAATAAGAAATTGTATAAAAAGATGTTTAAAATTTAAAGGAAACTTCGCAATTCACTAAAGAAAAAAGCAAGACTATATAAACATGCAAGGCTAAGAACAACTGGATATAATACAAGCAGTTTCAAAAAGAATGCAAACGACTATTCCGCAGAGCCGAATGGGACCACGTAAACAACATCATCCAAGAAGGACTACAGGAAAACAACTCTAAGCCTTTTAGGAAATACGTTAAATAAAAAAAAAGAAGATAATATCGGAACAGCCCCTCTTAAACAGCACGGCAACCTCATCACTGACTCCAAAGCAAAAGCAGACATACTCGTGGAACAATTCCAATCAGTTTTCACCAGAGACAGCAAGACCTCTCTTCCACCAGTCAACCTAAGGAAAACTATACCTACCATTCCACACCTAAACATTGAAAGGAAAGGCGTATTAAAACTCCTTACAAACCTTAAAACATCAAAGGCAATGGGCCCAGACAGCATCCCAAATATTGTGCTGAAGACCTGTGCTGAAGAGCTAGCCCAAGGACTCCGTGATGTTTTCCAGTATTCGCTTGACACTGGCACACTGCCACAAGATTGGAGGAACGCAAACATATCCCCTGTCTTCAAAAAAGGCGATAGACACTTGCCCGAAAACTATAGACCTGTTTCACTAACATCAGGGCCTTGTAAAATCGTGGAGCATATCATTTGCAGCCACATGTGAGAACATTTTGACAAACATAACATATTGACCAAGCTCAACCACGGGTTTCGCTCTGGATTCTCCACTGAAAGTCAGCTTCTAGTTACTCTCCATGACTTCTTTAAAGATTTCGACAAGAAACAACAAATCGATATTGCCATCCTCGACTTCTCAAAGGCATTTGACACAGTCCCACACGACAAACTCCTCCATAAAATAGACTGCAGCTATGGCGTCAAGGGCCAACTAAATAACTGGCTAACCTCATTTTTGAAGGAGAGATCAATGAATGATGTCTGCGAAGGGGAACACTCTAAAAGTGTCCACGTCGAATCTGGTGTACCTCAAGGCACCGTCCTAGGACCCCTAATGTTCCTCTGCCACATCAATGACTTACCAGACTGCCTTACATCTAAAGTCCGACTCTTCGCAGATGACTGCCTACTATACAGGACAATAAACAGCATGACCACATGGCTCTCCAAAACGACCTGTTAGAACTGGAAAAATGGGCATCAACATGGGGTATGCGATTCAATGCCAAGAAGTGCTATATTTTAAGTGTCAGAAACTCATCATCGCATTTCTACCAACTTGACAACACAATACTCCAACAAGTTTCGGCAAATCCATATTTAGGCATCACCATCTCTGAAGACCTACAGTGGAGTACCCACATAAATAATATATGCAAAAAAGCCAACTCAACGCTAGGCTTTCTAAGAAGAAACTTAAAGAACTGCCCACATGAATGTCGGAAGGTAGCCTACTTCGCTCTAATCCGCTCAACCCTCGAATATGGCTCCTCTGTCTGGGACCCGCATCTCCAAAAAAAGCCAATCAATTCTCAGATTTTGAATCTAAAAACATTACTGAGCGACAAGTAACAAATAACTCAAAGTGCTTTGTGATAGATAACGCCAACCCTGATCAATACAGGAACTCATTCTTCGTAAAAACAGTGATTAAGTGGAACCACCTGGACGAGAACACTATCAGCGCCCAAACAGTTGAGAGATTCAAATCGTCCCTTTCTAACTGTTACTAAGCTCGCGCACTCTCCCTGAAGTTATATACCAGTATTGGTCCTACTTCGTAACCATACAGATACAGATACAGAAAATGGCAGCATTTTTCGCTTTTCTGTTTTGACATAGTCAAAGTTTCCATTAAAAAACAAAATACTATCATTGGAAAGAAAATTAAATGTGTGATGGTATTTGGCTTGAATAAAACTTGTATCTATAAAACTCTTCATGATGTGTGTTTAAAGTTGGGAAATATTTTGTGACATTTTCGAAATGTGTCACTTAAGATTTACACAATTTTTATAGTGTCCAATCTATTTATTATTAGGTCTGTGGATATATATATTTTTTTTTTTTGGAAAAACTAACGGGACGCCGCAAGTTTTGATTGCCATGTGTCCCTTTAACATTTTATCTTGCTCCTTTACGTTTGATTAGTTGTAATAGAATATGTTCTGTTAAAAAAGAATAGAGTAATGATTATTATTTATGATAATGTTGGAGAGAATAATATATCAAACAAATTGAATTATATGAAATGTGATTAATGAGAACAATTATATCTGGGCTGATAATTCATATAAAGACCTGATTATATACAACGATATCTTAAAACTATCGTTTCGAAAACCAAATTATAAAAATATATTAGAACATGTTCTTCTAGATGAGTGAACAGCTTCACCATTATAATAAAGCATGCCATAATACGGCTGATACAAAGTTTTACAACCAAGTTACAAATGCAAGGTTTCTTAGTCAAAATCAGTCAATTAAGTTATTGCAATGAGTTAAGATTATATCCGATATATATCTCTTTAACAATTTATTTGTTTAGCGAGTCTCAGCAACGTAAACCCAACGAAAAGGTTTGTGCATTTGTTGACATGTAGACCACATTTGGCGCCATTTTGCAGTACGGAAAGTGGGTGGGGAAATATTTTAGAAGTATTTGAAGATTTCAAGAATCATTCCATCATCACATCACACGTCTTAGTTCATGAGCGTCCTCACATAAAGATACCAAGGTAGATATTAATGTTGTGCCTAAAATACACATCTGGTCAGATGAACAAACCCACACCACACTGGTCAGATGTCTGTCTAAAACTCCAGAGCCAAGGCCTTATCCGTGGAGCTACAGTGTGTTGCCCGGTTACGACGCACTTTTAGCTATAGTGCATGAAAATCATTAAAACGTACCTTTTGTATTTAAGATTTCTTGCATGCAAGTCGACGGCTGTATACTTTTAACAAAATCCAAAACATTTCGGGAAATCCTTTGAGGTAACTGCATCTGTGATGCGAAATTTGTTTGTTTTTGCTTGTCCAGTTGTGACACATTATAAACGGTTCCGACGGATTACGTTTTATCTACATTTGGTGACAATAACTCAAAGGGGTACATAACGGGGGAAGTTTTATTTACATTACGCAACACCCAGGACAGTTTCGTGTTTTATTTGTGTAGAATTATTGGGGAAAAAAGAATGTTAGTTTCTCTAGCTTATTTCTGCTAAAGGAACCTAATTAACTTCCAAAGAAGAAATATTTGACATAAAAATAGAATTGAATGTTGTTTAACGGTTCAACACAGTATAGGTTATTAGAGCCGCCCCAGAGAGAGGGGAAGGATACATATGAATCCGGGAACCGTGCCCTACTCTTATTATCGAATAGATTCCTATGGTTCTTTAACGTGCTCGGATGATAGACCCATACACAGGACTGCCCGGTTTACGTCCCCATCCGACGGACGAGGCTAAGGAAAAGTGTCTTGCCCAAGTACACACCGACGGATCTCCGTGGCACCACGTAGGATTGAACCCGGGGCCAACGGTTACAAATCCGCCACGCTACCAACTGCGCCACGCCAACCCTCCGACATAAAAATAGAAGACAAATATAATATATTCAAGATTATTTGGCCTTTGCACAGGGATGGGTACAGTGTGATCGTTGGGTCCATGTTTCATGCATTCCCATAGACCATGAATACGACAAGGATGCATTAAAAGGACAAGATGTTGATTATTACTGTCATTTGTGTGTGACCTAATTGTAATTAGTTCATGATAATGTAAACCAGAGTTTACCAGAAAAAGGGATGGGTGCAGTGTGACGTTGGGACTGCTTGGTTCATGTTTCAGTGATACATTAAGAGCAGATGATGTTGATTTATTAGATCACCTGAGCTCAAGGTGATCTATTGGAATCGCTCGTCCGTCGTCGTCCGTCGTTTACTTTTGCTTAAAACGAGTTTTCCTCAGAAACCGCTTGGCCAATTTTGACCAAACTTCAAATGGATGATCCTTAGGTGAATGCTTTTGAAATTTGTTAAAATTATGGTCAGCGCGACATCCAAGATGGCCGCCATTACCATATATGGTCGAAACCTTAAAAAATCTTCTCAAGAACTGCTGGACAGATTTCGACAGTTTTTCTTTTAAAATGATTGCCAACGTCTAGACTATCAAGTTTGTTCAAATTAAGTCCCCGGGGTAAAAAATGACCATGCCCTGGGGATCCAAAGTTTGTATATTGAGATTTTGCATGTTTTTCATAGACTTATACTGGTTGTGTACCAATTATCGTCATTCACCAGATTTCGTCATTATCAATAAAACGCTCGATGTTGTAATTATTTTTTTACCCCACTTTACAAATCACTACACACTATCATCAGACGATTGGAGAGGAAAACATAGTTTAGAAATGTTAACATACACTATCAAACCAACTCTTTTACCTATATAAATACCGTTATAAACAAAACACAATCGGGGGAATCACACGCTAATGCGCATGCGCAGGAAAATTTCCTTTTAAAATAGCTGACCTTTTACGTCGAACCATTGAATCAAGTTGATATGCCCAAAAAACTAAAAGCATGTGCTAAAAACATATTCAGCCAAAGGAGACGAATAGTTCACGTCAATCAATCAGTTATTTCCCTTTAAATTAGTAAAGTAAATTACAACCGATACCTACAGTTGAAAAACCATTTTAAATTGTAGATATAGCTTTTTTCTAGATATTTTTTTTGTGTATTCATATGCAATGGTATATTTATGTTTCAGTTAATAACTACACACGTTTTCATCATCCCAAACATGGATTATTCGGTATTAAACTGAACATGACGATAACTATTACATTCAGTTCAAACGACCGGCCCAGTTCAGTCTATATTTAGTAACGGTCACGTGACACTTGTTACTGAAAATAGGAACAATGTAAACACAGAATATTTACGGCAAAAGGGTAAGCTTCTCTACCGGCAAAAATATTTATGAGATGACTAGTTTTGATTTAGATATATTAAAGAAACAACATAAAAATGACGATATCTGGTGTACAGCCAGTATAGGAAAAAACTTTAAAAAAATCTTCTCTGAAACCACATGGCACAGAGCTTTCATGTATTACATGTAGCTTCTGCTTATTTTCCTCTACTTAGTTTGTTCAATTGGTGACCTTGGGGTCTAATTTGGCGCCTCCCCGGGGATCACAGTTTTACATAGACTTATATAGGGAAAAAAAAACAACGTCTTCTTCTCTGAAACTACAAGAGCCAGAGGTTTAATATTTCGTATTTACTATAAGATTATGATCCTTTACCAAGTTTGTTCAAATGGGAACCCTGGGGTCGCATTTGGCCCCGCCCCAGGAGTCACATGTTTTACATAGACTTGTATAGGGAAAAACTTAAAAAATCTTCTTCTCTTAAACTGCTTGAGCCAGAGGTTTAATATTTTGAATTTGTTATAAGCTTATGGTCCTTTAACAAGTTTGTTCAAATGGTGACCCTGGGGTCACATTTGGCCCTGCCTCGGGCGTCACAGTTTTACATAGACTTGTATAGTAAAACAAATAAAAATAAATCTTCTCTGAATCTACAAGAGCCAGAGGTTTAATATTTTGCATTTACTATGAGCTTATGGTCCTTTACCAAGTTTATTCAAATGGTGACCCTGGGGTCCATTTGGCCCTGCCCCAGGGGTCACATATTTTACATAGACTTGTAGAGAAAAACTTAAAAATTTTCCTCTGAAACCACAAGGCACACAGCTCTCATATCTTAAATGTAGCCCTGGGGTCACATTTGGTCATGCCCCAGGGGTTACACTCTAGGACCTTCATTTTGTATTTGATATTTACCAAACTTTGTCAGTGTCTTTATATCAATGTTTACACAACAGAGGCCACAATTCTTGAACAATCTTAACCAAACTTGCACAGATTGTATATGACCATGAGATTTCGAAGAAGTTCGATAATGGGCCAGTACTCGGGTGATCGATATAGGTCCATCTTGGCCCTCTTGTTTCATTATATAGATGCTTTGTTTGTATGGTGTTTTACGTCATTTTCAACACATGTAAGGTTATATATGACGGTCGATTTTTTATGGTGGAGGCAGACCACCCACTTTTCCTGGGTAGAACCAGTACTGTACACCTCCCGCCATCCGTAAGAATCGACACTTCCTCATAGGTTGAGCTCCCAGTGGGATTCAAACCCGCAGTGCAAAACACGCATGAAAACAAAAAATCACGCACAGAAAACTGACCTCGTACGTGCATGCACGCACAGAAAAAATACAAGTCTGATAATAAGAAAGCATTACTGTCGGTAGATTTCCAAATTGTCGTCCACTTTGTCCGAATATTATTTGAAAAATCAAAACGAAACTAAAACGTTTTGTTTACGAAAACATTATCCAGAGTAATTGCGTCAATTGCCCTATCCCTCTAGTGCATACCATGATGATTGGTTATGACGTCATAAGCGCACGCGCTACCTAAATGAAAGTAGAGAAAACATCGACATCTCATTCTGGTGGTTTTGACTTATTTCTTTTTCAGATTTAGTAAGTATATTTAAAATTAAAATAAAAACTTAATAATAGAATAAATGAAGATCAAATAATTAATTCAAATCGTGTTTCGTCTCTCCCGTGTACTATTTATAGATACGCAAACGTGTTGACTGGTATTGGATTTTTTCTTGAATATTACACTATGCTGTGTATTGTAATGCCTTCAGTAGCAAATAAAGTACGTTGAAAGGTTTAAAAATCTTAAAAATTCATAGTGTACCCCCTAAATTTGTAGTGTACCCCCAAAATTTAACAGTAGGGGGTACCCAAATGAAAAAGTCAGTGGGAACACTGGCATTGGTGAGAGGCGAAGGTTTACAATTCAACGTCGTTAACCATTCGGCCACGGAGACACTCTTATATACATGTAGAAGTACACAGGTTTAAAGTTCTCTGGCCATCTTTTGTTTCATGAACATGTTTAGGCATATTTAAATCGAAATCAATACACAACAATAGATATTTACAATTCACACATTGCAATATATGTGAAAAGTGAGAATAAGATTTTATTTGGTGACGTAGAAAACTTTGAACAGGTAAATTAATCCACGGTAAATGTATTTATCAATTATCTGGCAATAGTTACGCAGCTATACAATTCAGATTTACCTCATTTCCCCGTGCAGTCACGCAGTGGTAAATGTAGTATCTACGTCGTGCAAATAATACTTATTTTTACATTCAACTTAGTATCGGTTTTCAATATATGTTTCTCTCCGAGACTATCAGGAAATGTTCATATGGTGTTTAAGAGTTAAATTTGTTAATTGATAATACTAAAAAAAAGGTGGCCATTCATCTTTAAAGTCAAAATATGAGATTAATAAATCGATGATAATTTGAATTTCAAGTACAACTTCAAGATTGCCATGTTTCTCCTTTAACAAATCATGTCCAAATATGCACAACATCCAGTTCTTACCATACATAAAAACGTACCTTGTGATTTGTACCAATGCACCGGTTTACAGCCATCTTTGTTGTTTGTACTGAACTTGATATGACTTATTTGCATTACAGATTTGACGAGGAAACAGTTTAAAAAAAATTACAGTTTGTTGATGGCAAATGAAAGGAAATGGATTAATTTAAAATTTGACTGCAAACTTTTTTAAATTGATATGTTTTTGCTTTCGATGGGATGCATTTTGACAAGTTCACCAGTAGATATAGGAATTGTATAATGATCTCTGCTCGTATGTTACAGGGATGATGGGTTAACAACAATACAGATTGCACTGTACTCGTCCAATCTACAACTAGATCGTTGTCCATTGGTAACAGCTATGGAAAAGGATGTGGATAAACCAAGTGATGAAGGTACGCCAGTCTTCGAAATTAGCCGGTAGCCGGAAGCCCGTGGTCTCTAAAAATCAAGCCGGGCATGTCAATTTTGCAAGCTGACATGCCCGTCGGTCATGTTAAAAATTGGACAAAAAAAGAATGCCAAAATCAATCGGAACGAAATCTGACCCAAAAATTAACGACTTTGCGTGCAAACTAATTTAAAAGTCTATTTATTTTGTTTATACATTGCTGGAAATAACTCCGTTTCAGAACAGACTGGTTTTCAGTTTTGTTTGCCATTTTCTAACGAGGTTGGTGACGAAGGAGCAATATTTAGTATGAATCAATACAGCGATGTAAACCCGAACTGAAGATCGTTTCCAGTCTAATTTGTAACCTACGATGAGCTTCCTTCGTTATTTCGAAGGAGCGAAACCCGGCAGAAAAAGACCGGCGGACAAAAAAAGTAATTTAGCTGTTAGTGAGTAAAAAAAAGATGAAATAAACACGACAACTAATTTTCAGACCCTGAATGACTGACAATAAAGTGTCAAAAACAATCAAGTTCTATTATGATGCAAACTATTTTTAGCTAACCTGAGCATGTGGTTGCCTCTGTTTCAAATGAAAATGCAATACTGTACAGGGATAACTTTATTCGTCGAATTACATCTGTTCATATTTCGTCAAACTTTTCATATATACATGGTGACAATACAATACTCATGTGAACACAACAATATAAGTAAGGTTAAGGTGGCAAAGAGAAGGTCAAAATGTGGGTTCAGAAGTCAGTTCTTTGGTTTCCAACACTTATCAATGATTCCCTGATTTTTTTTCAATTTCTCTTCAGTTTCCCAGAGCCTTTTTACCAGTTTTGCCAAATTGGGGAAGGGGCCTTTTGGTCTAAATTGGGGGGAAATCCATGAATTCAAGAGGTAAGTATAAAAAAATTGGGGAAACTGCATGATTTTAAAATAAATTTGGGTGGTGAAGGGGCCTTATACAGGCAACGAAGGGTAAAAAGGCCTGTTTCGGATATACACATAACAATATCCATCACCCCACTAACATCAAGGTCATAGTTTTAGTTTCTAGTGTACTGATGTTAAAATAGAAAATAAGATAGAAATCTATTTCATGTTTATATACTTTCAGATAACAGTTTTACCGACATCTTGTATGGCGACATCACCGATGCACAGGACGGGACGGAGACAGCAGAGGACGTCTCACACGCCCGTCAGGTACTGTGTTCATGATTTCCTCACGGCATATCTCTGTATTGTATTTTTCATGAATTATCTCCTTTTTGTACTTAAGAATTTTTAGTTAAAACATTGAATGTACAGTAATATTCCAATACAGTGAAAATACTAGCAGCTGCATGATTTGGGGTTTGCGGTATTTGACGAGTTATAACGTTTACAAAAATAGACGAAACAGAAAGTCTATTGTTAGACCTGTCTTGTTGATTTCGGCGCCCGATAATCAGGTTACTGTAAATACCTTTTTACGAAATGTACATGCAAGAGCTTCCCCATGTTACATGTTGAATGGATCCAGTGGGAGTTGGTGTGGGTGGGGGCCGCCCCAACTTAAATCTTTGACTTGAATAGATATGAAGAGTCGCAATACTGTCCTGAAGTTAGAAGTGAAGAAATATTAAATTGGGCTGCTAGTACCCTTCTTATGAAGTCTTTAGTATGACCTGGCAAGAGTTCGAACACACATCCTCCCGCACACGATGCGGACGATCTGCTATTATACCATAGTTGAATATGCGTTGAAAGATGATTTTTGATTTGGTTGTTCATACCGTAATTCAATTTGAAATGAGTATATACGGATATTGTGCAAGGTGTTAGACATCTATAAACATCACATATTAGTGTTTTTTTCCTTCATAAAGAGGGGCCGATGTAGGGGCCGAACTTCGGCCCCTTTTCCTAGCAAACAATACTTTTTCCCCCTCTTTGGCTGAGAAAATTCACCTAAATTTACATACAGGGCTTTTTTCCTTCATAAATAGCAGTCTGCAAAATAAACGCATAGTCTGAGCCCGAGGCTATAACTTTTTCTGTACAGACTATCAGACTGCTACAAATACATAGTCTGAGCGGACCATTAGAGATAAAAAAATCTTTAAAACGATTTATCTGACCTGCAAATTCCGTCAATAGCAGTCCAGGTTATCAGACGGCTCAGAAATGAATATGAAAAAATGTTTTGTAAGACTTGCCAACTACTGTCTTTTCCAACTGGTCGGTTCTTTAGTTTCGGAATATGATATTGTGTTTCGGACTATGATATTGTGTTTCGGACTATACCATTTTCTTAGAACATAGGCCCCTTTCCCTAGAAAAACGTAATACTTTTTCCCCCTCTTTGGCTGAGAAAATTCACCTAAAAAATGTTTAGTTTTTTTGGCTTAACATTATTATGTTTGGGATACAGTTATAGAAGACTTAGTACAGTCGAACCTCGATAGCTCGAAGTCAGCGGGACCATAGAGATATATTCGAGCCATCGGTGGATTCGAGGCATCGAGGTAACGGTTAAAACCAAAATATCTATCCGAATTTGTGTACCACCCGAAATAGTGTTACATCTGTACGTGATGTATCGTTCTCGGTATGTTTTTTATGTTCATAAACCTCATAACGGATATATATAAACATGTAATTATTACACTGAAAATACAAGAAAAACTGCAATAATGTGTTTGTTTTATCATTTATTTAAAGAAATATCACACTAATAGATTTTAACATACATTCCGGAAGTCCGAATAATGAGATCAAGGTAAGACTGGTTTCCGTACATTATTTAGTTAGAAAAATCAACAGAGTTTAATTTATCGTAATTTACAGTAAACGAAGTTCACTAAACATAAATTTTATCTGTCTATTATCGCTTTTCAATCATAAATGTTCGTACCTTTAACAACCAACTTTATCTGTTTTCGCACTATGATCAAACGTGCTACAAACAAATACAAACGCGTCAACAATTACAATTAATATGGCCGACGTCGCATGGCAACGGATCATCACCTTCGATTAAGCGAGGTTTAAATTCACACAAAAATGGATCTTCGGACCGTAAAAAGTATTCGAGCGAGCCGGGGTATTCGAGAAATAATATTCGAATAATCGAGGTTAAATTACATTGAATTATATAGGAGTGGTGTCGGGACCGGAAAATGTGTTCGAATTACCGATGGTATTCGCATCACCGGTGTTCGAGCTATCGAGGTTCGACTGTACATCCAAAATGTGACTATTTTGCATATTTGCACACCCAAATCTTCAATTTCTGCCTAGGCTAATACACTGTTCCCCCTATATCTCGACATCACATTATATTTTCCCCTATAGAAGGGCCTGGGCCTCTTCTCTATTTCCGAAAAAAGGCCCTGCATATATCTACTGGGCTCTTCATTTGTCTTCGCCACTCGCCATAGGCGAAACCAAATTGCAAATGGCGAAACTTTTGTCAAGTGCTTTCGCCAAATTGGCGAAAGTCATTTTGGCCCATGTAAACTGACAGCTGGTATTGGCGAAGGTTGCGAAAGTGGCGAAAGGAAAAAGTCTGAGATCGCAGCCATTTTTTTCCGGAAAACCCTTGACGGATTCTCGGTGTTTACAGACAAGCTAAAAACTATAGACTGTGCTACGACCTTTGCGCTTTATATTACACGAGGCTTATTTTTACATAGCAACGTCTAACTGCAACTCACTTGGTGTGCCTATACTGGAGGAAAATTAGAAACCCAATAAGAGCTCGCCGAAAAAAAGTTGCATTTTTCGAAAACAACAAAAACGCAAAACAGCGCGTAAACAAGACGTCTAATTCTTATCAAAATGGTAATAATTAACCTTTTTCGTACAAAGATTTATACCCTTTTAGCTAAAATAATGAATTTGTAACTCCTTTATTCAAAACAGAAAGAAGCCCATAATACGTACATGTAAACAACATGTTACGTACATGTAAACAACATGTATACATTACATTGTCATCTGTTTTCGCGCATTGAAACCAGGCCATTTATTTTGAGTTGTATGCGAGGCCACAAAAAACAGAACGATTACTGTGTCATCCGTTTTTTCCATCATGGGTAAATTTACATGCTTGGTTCTTGATTGATTGATTGATTGATTGATTGATTGATTGATTGATTGATTGATTGATTGATTGATTGAAGGGTTTCACGACGCACCAACACATAAAAATGGCATTTGTCATAAAAAGGAAAGCTCCCTCTCCATTTACATCAAGATAAAAAGTATGCAAAGTGATCCAACAACATCCTCACCCCCATGTTCTGTTTATCTCAACTAAGTGGAAGGAGACACTGTGCTCTTATTCTACCTTGGATGTAAACTTGATCATCTACTTTGGAAGGTACCACCAACATGGTACCACAGTGGGGCGTAATTAACCAATGAACATGCAAATTGAATTGGGTTTTACGGTGCACAAACTAGTGGCACAAACACAGTATATATGAAATTACTCGTTTCTATTGATTCTAGAATTATATTAACAAGAGAATCGTATTTGACCTATTTTTGATTGGTGAAACCTGTGCTATAGGGAATATAACTATATTAATTGATGTGCATTAATTATCCTGTTTCCATGTATTACATACATCATGTCGTAATCAGCAAGTCAAATAATTTATATCATACAACTTGGTTTAATATATACATATATATTAATGATAAGGTAAGAAATTTATACAAATATTTAATCGGAAATTGTATTAAATTTTGCTAAAGTGGCTAAAACGGCTTAGCCAAAAATGGCCAAACAAAAATCGAATGGGCTAAAGAAAATTGAGGTGGTTTAGACAAAATGACTGAACATTTTTTGGTCCATTGAAGAGCCCAGATCTACACATATTTATTAAGATAGAATTGCGGTGGCCGAGTTGTTAGCATAATTGCAACTTGTCCCAGGTTCGAGTCCCAGTGTTGTCATACCTCAGATTTTTAAAAACGCACTCCCTCAGTATCTTAATCGACAAGGTACTTTGAAAGTATCATTGTATGCCGTCTTTCAAGGCAAATGTAAATCGTCGATCCCGTTGCTGGAATAACCATAACTCGTGCACGTTGAAGATATTGCTGACGTTAGTGTTAGTGTTTCACAACCATAAACCTTGGCCTTATCTCTGCGTCGAGGCTTCATAGGTCGCCAGTAAAGGGTTAGGAATTTAAAGTTCTCCGGTTAATGTTTTTATGTACAGTCACTTACAGAAACCTATTGTCGAAAAGCTTTGAAACTTTGCAAACATGTTAATCATCATTATACAACCATTTGTGGTAACTGTTATGCATTTAACAGAATTATCCACAGTTTCCACTTCCGTTTTTAATAGTTAAACTTTTAAAAGTACAGTCATTTTCAAAAAACATGTTTGTTCATTATTGTGTTACTAGAACCATAACTATGTCATGCCTTTTCACAAATTCATCCACCTTTTCATTTTAGATTTTGCAGTAAAAGTTTGCCAGTTAGCACTATTGGTGCTTCTTGTATTTTATAATTTGTTAATGTTTTCTGCTGAATGAAATAATGATATGGCAAGTTGTATACAACCATGTTATTCCTTAGAAGTCAATGATTAGAACTATTTATTCTCGGGAATGACTACTGACCCTTAAAAGGTATAGTTCTAATCCATTGACATTGACTTTTAAGTTATTAAATAGTTTGTATTATTGTCTCACCTTTTGAAAAAAATACGAGACATAGCCGCCGCTAATGTTGGCGGGCTCGACGGCGTCAACGTTTTGTATTGTAACTTTTTTGTCCTTGGGAATAGAATGTTCAAATTTCATATATAACTGCCTGGTCATTGTCCGTCTTAATGCCAATAACTTCCAGCCCTCCAACTGACCTTTGGTCGGAGTCAAGGTCACTTAAATACATGTACCGTCACCAAAGTTTAACGCAAATATTGACGGTACATGTATTTAAGTGACCTTGACTCCGACCCAGGGTCAGTTGGAGGGCTGGAGTTATTGGCATTAAGAAGGACAATGACTAGGATGTTATATATGAAATTTGAACATTCTACTCCCAAGGACAAGAAAGTTACAATGCAATATGTTAGCAGTTTGGTTAAGGTTTGCGTTAAAGCTCTTATAACTCTGTAATCCTTTGGAGTAGAGTGTTCAAATTTCATAGATGTATATAACATCATTGGTTATTGTTTTTCTTACTACAGTAACTATCAGTCTCCAACTGACCCTGTGTCAAGGTCAGTTGCCTCTTAAATACATGTACCGCCTCCAAAAAAAAATGTGTTAAAGTGCGTTAAATTCTTATAACTTTTTTGTTCTTTGGAGCAGAGAGTTCAAATTTCATATATAATCTCCTTGTCATTGTCCTTCTTAATGACAATAACTTACAGCTCTCCAACTGATCATGGGTTGGAGTCAAGGTCACTTAAATACATACATCAACCCTCGAAATCGTAATGCCAACCTCGGCTATCGCCTCGGTTGACATTACATTTTCGGGTTGATAATATCGCCTCGGTCAACAGTACATTCTCGGGTTGATAATATCCACTGGCACCCTCAGGAGGATGTGATATTAACATAATATTTTATGATGTGTAATAATATTTACATTTCTGCTGCACATGCTTGCAAGAGTGACTAAACATCTTGATGTTCTCGTGCTAATTGCCGTAAGTTGCTGTGAAAAAGCATGCAATATTGGCAATGTCGCTGTTCCAACAGTATGTGTACTGTATTACAGCTTTAAAACATAGGCCATAATAAATTAATTGCTATTTTCTCATCCAAATTTATTTCAAAATAGGGGCAGGGGTGAAATTTAATGTTTTATTTTATACGACAACTGGAAAATGGCCTCGACACAAGGCAAAAATAGTAAAACATACTACTGAGTACTTCTAAGATTGTAAACATATTTTTAATAGTGTTTCATACTTTCAGCAATTTTTATTATTTTTTTATTTTTATTTTTAAATATTTTTTTTTTTTTGAAGAAATAAAAATTACCGGGGCGGCTTAAAAAACGGGGGTGGGCGGGGATGAGTATCTGCAATTAATTGATAGCGGCCATATTTACATTATTAAAGTCTGAAAAATAGATGGAACAAACCGAATTTAAAGTTAGCGAGAAGCTTTTCGGGTTTCACGCACTTTAAAAAAACCTAATGTTGTTCATACCTCGTAGAAAGATTGAAATATCAAATTCAGTCCTAAAATAAATTTAAATATTTGCAGGATGATGTTGACGGGGAGAATGCAGATGATGACCTTAACTTTGACCTCTACGATGACATTATTGCCGAGGAGGACCAGCAAGAAATGCTCTCCTATCAGGAGGTATGTATCTGATTTCTTGTATTGTGGCTGGGAAATATGACCCCATATAAAATTCATAAAATATCATAATAAAAACTAGGGAATTTCTCCTCAAAGATTTTAAGCCGGGCCTTATGTACCAAATCAGTGAGTATGACAGAAGGGAGAACAGCAAGTTATAACTTCCTGCTCCATATTCTTTCTTTTTTTTGTCGCCTTTTCGAAGAAAAAAGCGATACATAGGTATCACTTTGTTGTCCGTCAGTCCGGACGTGTCTGTCCTGTCCATCAGTCCGTCACGAAAAGTTAATGTTGGCTATAACTTTTATCATTTCTTCATCAACAGTGTTCGACACTAACCTTTTGGACCTACTAGCCCCGGGGGCTAGTTGGTTTGAAATTTCACTAGCCCCCCTTAATTTCTATTAGCCCTGCTACCAACGGTACCAAATCCTCATTGTATATTGATTTGACGGGGTTGGTTATAAAATAACAACACAAATCAGATTCAAAATTTGTGACATCGCTGACAGCACCCTCCGTCACAATAACCTGATCTCGTGGCAGTCTGCACCTCTTTTAAGAAAAGTAACATACTGTGATAATTATTATTTTTTAATTTATTATAGTATTTCTGAACAATGTACATGAGAAACACAGAAATTAGAAATTATTATGATAGAGTTTTTTGTTTTTTAGCTGGTGGAGAAAGCCCCAAAAATCGATCTATGTTTGCACCGTTTATAGCACGTTCATAATTCGCGGCGTTTTCCGACGGAAGCGGAAACAACTGCTGAAATCGTGGTCATAAAAACGCTTGAGAAAAGCTGTCTAGTTTATAAGGCGTAGTTACAAGCGTTTGTGTGATTCGGTATCGGGCTGGTATCACGCGGTAAACGAAAGCAAAAAGAAAACAAATGTCGTTTTACGCAGACTAAAAGAGCAGCAGTTTTAAGCGAGAATCTGCGGAACATTAATGATTAACAGTGCTTGAGATTTTATTTATATAATGCCAACGCAAATTGGGTACGTGTTTGTTCTATAATCTACTAGCCAATCGGGCTAGCTAGACGATCGTACGTGCTAGCCCGACGGTCACTTTTACTAGCCCCGGGCTATCGGGCTAGCGTTAGTGTCGAACACTGATCAAACTTTCAATATATACTCATCATGACAACCTTGACATGACCTTACTAAAAATATAAAGATCAAGGTCACACTGAAGGTCATTATATGGGTTAAATACTCATTTTTTTCTACACGAAAAAATTAACGTTGGCTATAACTTCCTCATTTCTTGTTATTTCTTCTCAAAACTTTTAATATCTACTCAATCATGACAACATCGACATGACCATACTAAAATATAAAGGTCAAGGTCACACTGAAGGTCATTATGTGGGTTAACTACTTTCTTTTTTTCCTTCTTTGCGAAAACTTCTCTCGTAAATTCTTGATATTCATCAATCTTTCAATATATACTTGTCATGACAACATAGACATGACCATACTAAAATATAAAAGTCAAGGTCACACTGAAGGTCATTATACGGGTTAAATACTTTTTCTTTTTTTTTCGCCACGGAAACTTAGTCCGGCCTGTTTGTCAAGGTCATTTATCTGGGTCCAAAAAATCAACTTGTTATACTTACAAAGCGCTGACCAACACACGTTCCGCGGAACACCAGTCTAGTAAATGGTAATATCTTCTTTATCATCCGATTTAGGTAATTCTTACACCCTTTTACAAGTTTTTCAGAACTCTCAATAATAAAGATTGTCCATGTGACTACATTCCCTTTAATGTAACTATTCATTGTAGCATCTGTGTATTTCCACTATTGTTACTACTATTCTTCTGTTAAAGGTCTTATCTGGCAAGAGCAGTTAGTTTAAAGGGCTATACCTTGAAATTATTCTCTTTGCACAAGCTTTTTCACCAAATGAAAAAAAGAGCTTAAAATTCTAGCCAATGGTATCCACTTTATTTTCATAAAAGGTTAGTCGATCTTATGCGATGGCGCGTTGGTCCGTTGACTTATTGTTGTGAACATGATCCGGCATAAAAATAGTTTTTTGTGATTTTCACGAAATTTGTTAAGGTTTGTTTCCATAAGATCTCCGACTAGTTTGACAGTGAGCATTTATTGACACATAATGCATTTCAGAATAATTGCCCTTGATTAGTAAACAAAAGAAAAAATTCAGCTTATGAATGCAGGCCTCTACATTAACTTTTGGATCCACTTGACAAGTGACTTCAGAAATCCACTTGTCCTGACCTATAATGAACTTGTCCGAATATGAAATCTCAATTTTTTACTGTAAAGGCATTAAAACATGTAAAATAAAGCAGTTTGGAACCAGAAAAGAATGATCTTTTATTGAAACATTTCGACATTTCTATTCAGAGATTGCGATCCGATGAAGCGTGATACAAGTACACAATCCGCAAAGCGGTCGTATGATTGTCGCAAAATGTTCAAGCGATTTTTATTTCGTAAAATTTATGATTAGTGTATAATTAAACAACTTGCTTTTGTTGTATTTTATTAACAATATTTTCACAACATAAGGAATGCTTTTTGTCATTCAAAATTGAGAGAATAAAACGTCAAATACAGGGATCCCAAGCAACGTGTTGCGACAAGCAACTATCTATATATACACTATCTATATATATCGGCATGGAAAATCCTGCTGCGCATGCGCAAAACTGTCTAGTTTTCAATCACTTCCTATTAGACAACACTCGCTACGGTGAGGTTTGAATTTTGTCATTTGGCGTTGCTTTTCAGCGTATTTTGGCGTGGGTTTTCATTTTTATTTTTTTTTATTTTTTTTTTCTACTTGCCCGATCGGACAATCAGGATTCAGAATCAACTTGTCCGGACCCAAGTCTGGGTTGCCAAAACCTATCGGACAATGCCTAATGTTGAGCCCTTGAATGCAAAAATGTAAACTGGTTCACTCAATTTTACATAATGTTAGCTCCAGTAAAATCTCAGACTAGTACAACATTAAGGCCAAAAAAAAGAAAGGTTTGTTTCTGGTCTTCCAACCGACCCAATTTTAAGGCACCGACCCTAAACCTTTTAGGGCACAAAAAAACAAAAAACATTTTTTTTAAAAAAAAATTAAGGTGTGTAAGTGTTGTGGAACACTCATATTATGTAATATGTTCAAGAAAACATTCTTTTTATGTTCTTGATTTGAATTTAGTATAGTAAGGATTACGACCTCTATGTCTACCTACCCTAATATTTTGGGGAAAAAGACCAGAAACGGACCTCTTTTTTTTGTTGGCCTAAGCAAAATATACCCATATGTTCTGGAGTTACTGCTCTTTATTATTGAAAAAAATAGTATAATTTCAGCTTGTGAATAAGATATTTAAGTTATAACCAGATTTTCATGAAATTTGATTTGATTTGAAGTTTTACCTAAGTATTAAAGACACGGACAAATGGACAAGTCCAATAATGTATTTATTGTTATTGTCATATTTATTGATACAGATGTAAAACCTTGTATTTATTTACTCTAATACACATCCATAATGACTCTGCGTCTACAAGTCCGTAATGCATAAAAGTCATACCAAGTTTGGTACAGACAACAAGGCCATCTGTAAAAAATTGTTGGTATGCTGTGCTCCGACCTACTCACTAGAAAGAGCCCTATCCAAAACCTTTTATAGCAAATCTTTTAACTTTCCTTTTTTGTTTGCTATTTTAAGAATATTTTTTCTTTAAATTTTTATTGTTTTTCTCTCTTTGGAAAATTAAAAAATATTCACCTACCTACCTACCCACCTAAAACTTTTTGGGTCGGAGCACAGCAAACCAACAATTTTCAAAGGATGGCCCAAAGATGGCTGTATATTGCATTGGTATAAATTAATTAATGACGTTGTGTTGTAAACCTTTTCGCCTTTCATCGCTGCGGGTTCGAATCCCACTGGGAGCTCGACTTGTCAAGTTTAAAAGTGCTGGGAGGTATATAAAAATAAGGTGGTCCTTGGCTCAAAGTCCAGAAATCAACCATCATATATGGCCTTACATGTGCTAAAAAACTCGTAAAACACTATTCAAACAAATGTCATATTTATTGATACAGATGGAAACCCGTTATTTATTGACTAAATACTTGATTGTGAAATTTATTGATACAGATGTGTAAGAAGTTTGAGGTTGCCATGAAGATGATCACAGACCTGGAGAAAGAAAATAAGGTCCTGCGTGCTGCCGTCCAGGACCGGGAGACTATGAGTCAGACGGTAAAGAGGAATATGTCCAGCCTTCTTGTAACAGCCCGGGGAGAAATCAGTCGTAAAGAGAAGGAAATAGAGGAACTAAGGTGAGTAATTTGCCGTATATACATATCTATTTTTCTTCTATTTTTTTCAGTGACCGTGGCGGCCCAGTGGATAGCTTGTTCAACTCTGAATAACGGAGATCTCAGGTTATATCCTATGAGCCTATGGTTAAAAACGATAAGAATCTATTCTAAAGTGAGAGTTAGGCGGAGTGCCTGGGTTCCTGTTTAACCTTCACTTCTCTTAGGCGGCTCGAAACAAGACAATGTCTTGTTTGGGTGTTTAACAATTATGACCTTATTCAGATTCCATTTTCAAAGGAAAATAGAGATAAATGTGTTACTTCCCTGATGGCTTGAATTTTTAGGGCCTTCATTTTTCATCAGATCTTTACCAAACTCAACCAGATTGTTGATATCAATGAAAGCTTGGATGAGTTTGAAACCCAGCGAGATCGGACCATTTACATCGGAGTTATGGCCCCTGATTTTCTGAAATATGCTACAATTTGGTCAACATGATAGGGTGTTTATTATTCATCCAATCTTTTTCAAACTTTACCAGATTGTTGATGTCAATGAAAGCTTGGACGAGTTCGAAAACCAGCCAGTTCGAACCAGTAACACTGGCCCTTGATATAGTTAAAATTGCTATATTTTGCCTTGTTAACATGATAGTGCCTTAATTTTTCATCCGATCTTTACCAAACTCTACCAGGTGATTGATATCAATGAAAGATGATTTTGGCGGAGATGGCTCTTTAAAGATTTTAATACACACAGTGCTCAAAGAAAATTATTTTAAGAGACAGGCCCAGGGCTTGTTGCTTCTGAAAATGGACAGGCCCCGATTTGAAATGGACAGGCCCTGATTTGAAATGGACAGGCCCTGATTTAAAATGGAAAGGTCCAATATTTTTTTCTTATTGGAAATGTGTCTTTATTCACTTTTTTAGCACACATTAATTTTGTTACGTATGTATTAATCAAGCTCAGAACCTCCTCTGACTATATTTTTCTTTTTGCTACCACTTTATGCTCCCTGGTCAGCGGACTTATTTACCATTTCGTTTAAAATATGTGAGAATAGAATATTACATAGTAATTTATAACCAATGCAAAGGAGAGTACTAGCACTTTTGCCAAACGATAATAATCAGAGCCGACTTGGTGAAACTGGAGCTAAACTTGGAGCCAAATTTTTAATCAGGCTTTATGAGACTATCAGAGCCTCCTCTGGCTATATTTTTTCTTTTTGTCACCACTTTCTCCAAGTAAAGAATTAGGAGCATAGACTAGAATTCATTTAAAAGTAGGATTCCAGGAACTCCTTACACCTTAAATAATGAATAGAAATATACTTTATACCTGTATTTATACATTTACAGTATATTTTTCTTTCCATCAACATGTATTTGTAAAGGACAGTTTTTCTTATTTGATTATGTAAAAAAAAAATTTAAAAAAAAATAATAATATGTCCGAAATTATGTACCATCCGAACTACTATGACACCGCACTTTCACGGCCCGAACATTTCACAAACATTCAATCGAAATACCATCAATAATGTTTTTTTTTCATGCATTAGTGTGTTTTTAATGACAAAAACGGTATTTCTTATCACAAAGGAAAGAAAACACAACCCTAATAGCAGAATAATGAGTTTTATGTCAACAATTGTCGACCTCAAAGTTGTGACAAACTGCCGACACAAAGCCAGGCAAAATATTCAAACTTCTTATTGTTTCAATGTGTGTATAACACATTTTAATTACTTTATTGCAAGTGTTTTCACAGTTCACAATACACATGGGAGTATTTTGTCTTGAGGAACTTGAGCTTGAGATCCAGTAAAACTGTTTTTTTGGGGGATTTTTTTTTTTTTTTTTTTTTTTTTTTTTAAGACAGGCCCGACGGGCTCCTCGTCTGCAAAATGAGACAGGCCCGGAATGGATTTCGAGGAGCCCCGGGCGTCGGGCTATCCTATTTCTTGAGCACTGACACAAACTTGATACATTGGTTATGCGTTATATGTTGTACCTTGGGTAGTACATAGCAGTACGGCTTTGGCATTGACCCTCCAGGCAAAGGGCAGATAACTTCCAAGTTTTTCATTTAGGTCACTTAGTTTGTTTCTCTCAAACTACATGGAGAAGATCAACCACATGTAGACATCTATCATCTGTGTCGAAGTGCAGGGTGGATGAGACATTTAATTCCGTGGAATTCTTATTCTTATTTTATATAAAAAATTGATCCACATGGATGATATGGTTATCAAAATACTATCAGTTTCTTGTCAGTAGAACGCTTCAAGATCATTGACCTCTTGTTTTTCTTTTATAGGCAAAACAAGAAGAAGTCTTTCAATTCGCCGCGTCGTTTCCTGACACAGAGAGACAATGCTGCAAGAAATTTGAGTTTAATGTCAATTGATTCCACATTTGACCCCATGCACGTGTCGAGCCCTTCATCTATCAGTGATAGGCTACAGTCAGTTGCAGAATCCCCAAGTAGAGGCGATAAAGGCAGGAAAGGAGAGCCACAGGCACGAGACTCGCCAGCCAGACGAGATAGAGATGAGGCGACGGAGCCACGTGCTAGTAGAGAAGATCCACATTCACGACATAGGAAAGACGGTGACAAATATAAGTCTCCAGAAAAAAAAAACCCCAAAAACTCAGAGAGATCTAGCCGGAGGGAATCTAAAAGAAATCTAGATAAATCTTGTGATAAAGACCAAAGAAGGAAGCATTCTGACATAAGCAAAAGTTCTAAGAAAAGAGAATCAAAAGAAAAGCTAAGAAATACAATGGTTAAAGATTACAAAAATGAAAATGTGAAACATAGCCCAGATAAGACTAGTCCATCAAGAGACAAAACATCACTTGAAATAAGAGATGATAGCGATGAAAACAGAAATGAAGTTAAAGTATTAGATCTTCGCGAAAAGTTAAGACTAAAGCGATTAAAAGCAGGGACGGAGAAGGGTACACATGATCGTAAAGAATCTGAACAAAAAATCACCTCAGAAACAACTTTACAAGAGACAAAAGTAAATAAATCTAGTTCTTCCATTGCAGAGAGATTTTGGCTGAAAGATTCTCCAACAAAATCTAAAGGGTCAGAAGCTCGAAATGTACTTGAAGAAACGGTTTTCTGCGAAAGGATAAAATCCTCAATCAGAAGCGCAATACTAACAAAAGTAACTGCAGAAAATGATGAATTTGATAAAAATGGGACAGATTATGACACGTTTGGTACAGGTAGGCTTAGAGAACCAATTGTGACAGAAATTGCTGATAGGTCAAGAAAGAAAATTTCTCTAGCAAAAACAAAGCAGGTAGACGGCGGATGCACTTTGTCTGATGATGAAAGTTTCCTTAAAAAGTTAAAATCCTCTGTTATAAGCCCCAAATTTACTAGTTCAACAGGCAGAAGTATTACATGTTCAGACAATAAAAAGGAAGAAAAACATGCGAATTTTAATGAGAGTAAGAGAAATTCTGACAGAGAAATAATAGGTTATTCTGACTGTGAAGCTTCCATTGAAGATCATGAAAATCAATTGGAAAATGTTAATGAGAGTAAAAATATAAATAGACTTGTTGAAAATGCCAAGAGTGCACCAAATAACCAACAGACTGGTTCTGTGAATACAACTGAAAGCAAAGAAGAGCTGCATAGTTCTAAAAAGAAATATGAAACTTTAAGAGGTGCCACTACTAAACAGTTAAATGATACACATACTACAATGGAAGTAACTGCTAATGATACTAACAATATAAATGAAACTTGGACTGAATGTCAGATGGAAACTGATGAAATGAATGACACAAAGGAGTCGAGAAGGAAGTCAAACAATAAGTCTGATTCTGGTGACATACAAGCTCTGTATGACGATATAGGCACTGAAAATGAAATGAGGCATAGTGGTGAGCAGGTGGATGATCTGGAAGAGGAAGTGTTCTCAAGGACAGCAACATTTGGTAGTTCTATTGATTCTGGTGAAGCTTGTGATGATGACGAAAAGGTGAACGGTGATGAAATACTTAAGAAATCAAACAAAGGCAGAACCAATAATCAAAAGAATTCTGAAAGTGAAATCAAAGACTCATTAAAAGAAGGGAATGAACATTTGAGTAATGTCAACAAAAGTAAAACAAATTCAAAAGAGTTGAGAAGTCCGAATGAAAATGAGAAAATGATTGAAAATAGTGAAGACCACATTAAAGGGAGGTTACGAGAAAGGACAAACTCGAGCAAAACATTATCTGAAATTGAAGGAAAGCGTCTTCAGAGACTTAGAAGAGTTACATCAGAGACGATATCTTCTGTAACGTCAGCGGAAATGTCGAAGAGTGTCTCGGAAATGTTCAAAAATTTATCTAGCGATTTGGATGAGGTCTACAGTGACAATGCTGATAAATCTGAAAGACATGTCGATGAAATTAATGTTAGTGAATCGGAAGAAAACAAGAAAGTTCAAAGCAAACCTGCCGAATGCGATTCCGACATTGGGAAACAACAAGATCAAAATGAAAACCATGTGTGTGTCAGTAACAGTGAACAAAAAATTGACAATGATATGAAACAAAACGAAACAGTAAGTAGTAAAGTTATGATGAATAGAGCATGTGATAAAGATGGCTGTAATATCAAATTCAAACATATTCATCCAAAAAGTAAGATTAATGAAATTACGGAAGCTAGCACTGATAATGTGAAAATAAGTTTTAAAAATAATGACTCGAATGAAAGTTCTTTGATGTCGGACAGTGAAAGTGATTGTTCAAGTGGAACTGGCACTGACTCCAGTACGGAGACGGAGTCCTTCTCAGAAACCGAAGACAACAGAAAAGTTAAAATAAATAAAAACAGAAATGAACGTCAAAAAATATATGATCGGCAAGAGACTGCCCAAGAGAAATCAACCAGTACTATAGCCAATAATATGCGTCCTCAAGAGAAATCAGCCAACGAAAAAGCCAATAACAAAAAAGACAAGACCACTGAAGTGGAATCTGCAGCAAATATACCAGAGAAAAATGTAGATAAAACTAATAAAAACAGAAATGAACGTCAAAAAATATATGATCGGCAAGAGACTGCCCAAGAGAAATCAACCAGTGCTATAGCCAATAATATGCGTCCTCAAGAGAAATCAGCCAACGAAAAAGCCAATAACAAAACGGACAAGTCCATTGAAGTGGAATCTGCAGCAAATATACCAGAGAAAAATGTAGATAAAACTGATAATGTGAATGTCCTTCACAAAAAGGATGATGGTTCAAATTCTGTGACTAACATTGATAATAATGTAGACACTTTAAACCAGGAATCAAATAAAACTAACAGTAAGACTTGTGATATAAGACAAACATGTAATGATATTGGAGGTCATCTTGATCCCGAAAATAGATACAATAAAGTGGAAAATAAATCTGGAACTGTGCAAACAAGTAGTAACGAAACTGTAATTGACTCTGACAATTTGCAAAAGAAAAATACTGAATCAAGAAGTGACTCAGAAAGTTATCAAGACAGAAATGTTAAATCTGGAAATAACACTGAGGTAGTGTTGAACAAAAGCAATATTGAAACTGAATTAGTTGCGAATGATGAAATGGAAACTGACACTGAGGACAATACAAGTGAATGCGACTCAGAGGGAAGTTTTGGTTCCAATATCTTGTCAGAAAAAACTGCCTCCTTAGGTACGTCAGATGTGTCTGGAAGCTCTGTGACTTGGGACAGTTCCGATACAGAAAGCGATGATTCTGAATCGTCCTACTCAACTTCGGGAGATTATGAAGATGGTAAAGAAGATAAGGTTGATTCACATGATGATGTTGGAGAAAGTATTGCTATTGAAAATGAAACAGCTGCCAATTCTAAAAATAATCAAAACTTGAGAACAGTTACAGAATCACCCACTGATCCTGAAGCAGTAATGATTAAAGTGATGGAAAAAGTTTCAGCTATTGAACAAACTGATATTGCTGCTCATATAAGTGTTGAAATGTCTGAAAATACTAATAATGATAATAGTAAAGGGCTAACAGCTAAAGTTCAAATTCCAGTAGAAAGTAACAAACCTTCCAAAGGGAATGAGGTCAAAACTGTTCAGGAAAAGTCAGATGATGTTGACAATAACATGGAAGTTGATATTGACTTAAGAAATGCGGAAGAATCCAATGAAAAGAATAGAGTTTTATCTAGTTCTATTGAGAACACTGAAAGTGCTAAAATACATAACAACTCAAATTCAGAACTGTCAATGGAAGGCAAGCGCGATGTCAGAAATTTGAAAAACAATGTTAAATCACCTAGAAAAACACCAAGAAAAACACCAAGAAGGCAGTCGTCTCCCAGTAAGATCTATAGTGTTTTAAACCAGTCTCCAGATAAATCTTTTCTGCTTCAAAGTTTGTTGTGTGGCGTAAATTTAGTGATGGAAACAAAGAAATCTGAAGAAAATATAAACAAAAAACAGAAAACTGAACCTTACTCAATTGACTCTAAAAAACAAGCAGGTTTTGAAATTAAATTGAGCAAGTACACTAAACCTACAAAACCATCAGAACCAGGATTTGATACTTTAGTAAACGATGGCACCGGTGCAATAAATAGTCACCATGAAAAAATGGAAGTCCAGATTGATGGGTCAAGCCTGGCAAAACTCAATGTAGCAGGTAAAATCTCTGAAGAAAACGAGAAAATGAACAATTTGTGCACTAATAAATCTCATAACAACGATATTACATTAAAACAAAACTTGAACATAGACAAAGAAGATGTTTCTGAATACCATGGAAACTTGTCGGAAATGAAAGTGTTTGGAAGTAATTTGTCCATATCGTCCGATTCATCAGATTCATCTTCCGTCAGTTCTCATCCATCGTCGTGCTCCACTTGCTCATCTGCCAGTCATTCATCAAGTGGCTCAAGCTCTTCTGGGTCTTCAGTGACGTCCGAAAATGATGAGGAACCCGTTCGACCAGCTGCTAAGCAACTTGAACAAATCCCAAAGGAAACTTGTAATTCTGACAAGATTGTAACATTAGAGAAACTTCATTCACCTATGGACGGTAATAGTAAAGATAAAGACAAAATATTAAACTTGGAGAAAGTAAATGGTGGTAGCTTAGGTAGAACTCCTACAAAGGAAATTGTTGAAAAACCATCTGAAGTCGAAACTCCCATAGATGTAGTGAAAGGTCATTGTCTGAATGTTTTGCCAAAAAATAAGATTCAAAAGCAGGATGATGTTACAAACGAACCAAACAAAATGGCAAATAAAATGGATGTAGATATGCAAACCGCTGTTGAAGTGAATGCCAATCCTTATATTGAAATAGATGAAATGCCAGATTTTCTTCTTAATTCCTCAGAATCTTTCAAAATTAGTGAAACAGAAAGTGAAAATACGAAGCAAACAAAATTAGTCAATAGAATGTTAACGCCATCAAACAATAGTCTAGTTGGAAGTCCCACAAAGCCAGCTACACCTGCTGTAACATTCAAGAAAAAAGGTGGCCCTGCTAGTTCTCCAAGAAACTTTATCAAATCCGGTAAAGGTCAGTCTGATGCAACAGATGATGATCAGACAAAAGAAAAAGGTCAACACGACACCAGGAAAACAATGGACAAGGAGAAACAATTAGAAAATGTCAGCCTTGAAAACTTGTCCACTCTGGAAAATCAGTCGATCTCAAATGCGAAACCCAAGGAAGCTGTTGGTGGTTATACTCCAAGAAAGGTTGCAACTTCAACTTTGACAAAGAAGGACATAATCATCAATAAAAATGTGCCTCCAAAGGACAAAACTTTGAAACCTAAAACAGATAATAAGAAAAAAGATAAAGTGACTCCTGAAAACAAAACACAACGTATTAGTCCTAGGAAAAAAAAGATTAGCCAAACAAATATGGCACCTAATACTAAAACTAAAGATGAGGAAGTTGTTCTTCGAAGGAGTCCTAGAAAGAAACCATCAAACACAAGTGTAAAAAGTCAAGGTTTGCCTCATAAAGCAGCTAAAAAGGAGGCTTTGTTTACTGACACAAAAAGTGATGAAGCATTAGTTAAGAGAAGTAGCCTTAGAAAACAGCCATATAAATCAAACTCGGTTCAGTTAGAGAAATTAACGGATAAAAGTCGAAGTCCGAGAAAAAGACACTCCTCAAAATCAAAAAACGCTGAAAAATTTAAAGAAAAATCACGACCAGTAATAAATAACGATTCGACTTTAGTAAAAGAATACAAAGTTTCAAGGGACATGACTTCACCAGGTATAAAGTTGAAAGTTTGCGTTAAAACAACTGACGCAAATAAAACATCGACCATTGATGATAAAGATGCATGTAAACATAAAACTAAGTCAACAGCTTTTAATAAAAACAAGTTTATAGACACTGGAAAGGAGTTGACGGATATGATTATGAAGTTAAAGGCTGAGCAAGATGAGTTAAGGAAAACATTGCAACAACAAAATAGAGAGAATTCAAAAAATGAAAATCCGTGCACAAAAGGAAAGGCTAGTTCATCGAACTCTAAAGAATCTATTAAAAGCAAAGAGTCGGTCTCACCTACGAATTCAAAAGGTTTAAATATAAACAAGAAATTGAAGCACAATGAACATGATGCAGCAAAACAGACAAATTTACACAAACCTGTACATTTGACAAAACGGTCAGACATAAAAAATGACAACGCTTTGAAAGAACAATGTAAAGGGGTTAAAACTGCTGCTTCTAAATCTAACAATTCGCTAACAAAATCAGGTTCCATGAATCTGAAAGAGACGCGAAATTTTGAAAATAAAGTAACAGACTATGAAGACTACATTCTAAATATGAAGCCTACGAAAGTGTGTACTTCAAAAATGCTCAATAAAAAATCAGAACCGGTTTTAAAATTGACTGGGACAGATATAGCAGTTCGACATGTTTCGACTGTCAAGACGCACATTTCATACAAAATCCCCAAAGTGACTTCAAGTGTGAGTAATACTTGCACAAAGGCCCATAAATCCAAACAGGCACCAATTTCGAAAGATAAGGAGTCAAAACCCGTGAATAGAAACACCGGTAGATCCCAGCCGTCTAGCCACGATTCTGCCAAGCATAAACAACAGCTCAAGTCTGTAAGTCTCAGTCCAAAAAAGAAAGGCATTCACTCTTCCAGAAGTGGGTCTTCACAAGAAAAGAAAATAACAAAACTTAAAATGGATGACTCTGATGAATCAACAACAGATATTTCCTCCAGTTTGGACGCTGATTCAGATACCGATGTTGAAGTATCTGACAGTGATAATGGTGACGTCTCCGACATGCAGGATAAACTTGTGAAGGCGATATTCGGGAGCAGTGATTCATCGGCGGGAAGTCGTAAGTCGTTAAAGCTTGCTGATCTTCGACAGACGAGAAGCAGTGAGGATACGGATGATGTTGTGAAGGATGGTGAAGGCAAACTTAAACAGGTGGTAGTGCCTAGTCACAAAGAAACTCGAGGAATAGATAATGAACAGAAATGTATTAATGATAGAAAAAACATTTCACATCCAAAGGAGAAAACACCATTACTTAAAGAAATGAAGGGTAAAGTTGATGATTTACTGGAGAGGTACAATTCAGTTAAAAGTGGTGCTAAAAGTGGACATGATGAAAGCAAAGATAAAGCGGCAAAAAAGTCTGAAGACAGACCAAGCATTGCAAAGTCAGGAAACAGTAGTAGAATCCCTAGAAAAAGTGGAGAGTCGAAGAGTAAACATGAGGAGCTTACTGAAAAAACTGTAAACTGTATAGATAGCAAAAAGGTTGCAGTCAAAGGAAAAGCTGAAGATCATAGCAATGTTAATAAGCATTCTAAACTATTAAAAAGTCCGAAACCTTCTAAAACCAATAACGTAAGTAAAGAGGACCAGGATTTAAATTTAAAAGAGAGCACGAATGAAATTGGGGTAGAGGTCATTTTTGGAAATTCGGAATTGAGATCCTCTCATGGAAAAGGCAACAATGATCACAATATTGTGAAAAGTGCAAGTGCATCTAAAAGTAGTTTGCTCCTGCTTGATGATGAAAACACCATGGATGGTATAGACTATGAAGATAATGTTGATTTTGAAAATGAAATTGCAGAGTCAGACAATGAATCTGACTCTGAAGATAGTGGTGATGATCAAAAAGACGGTGAAAATACAGTTAGAGAAGCATTTGAGTCGCATGACGCAGTGGATAGTGTTGAAGAGGGAGAAGTCACTAGTTCTGAGTCTGAAATGGGAGTACTAACTCCTAGAAAGAGCAAGGTAAATAAGGTGAAATGTCACAGAGTCGAAGCCAATTTGCAATTCAGCCCTATTAAATTCCCTTCTTTTCCTGCTGGAGACAAAATAGCCATTGAGAAATTGAGACATTGTATGCCTACTGAAGGAAGAAATATAGAAATAAAAAAATCAGGGCGAGAAATTATAAGATATGAAAGTGAGTCAGATTCTTGCAATGAAGTATACACTCCTGCAAAGGATCGTAAACTTAGATCAGCAAATATCAGTGATAGGAGAAAAACAATAGAAAGGATAGTTTCTCCAAAAGTAGGTACAGTCAGGAGTGCCAGACATAGGTCACCTATAGAAAGAAAAAAGCAATCTAGGTCACCCACGAGAAGGTCTCGATCACCACGATACCGGTCACGGAGGTCAAGATCGTTTTCGCCTAGGAGAGAACGTAGACATAGATCAAGGTCACACTCGCCTAGCTACAAAAGGAAACGGTCTCCTACGCCACCTAGAGCGAGAGAGAGAGATGATAGAATCCGAAGAAGAGATTCAATCCGACACCGACACCGAAATAGGAACGAGTCCGATATAGATTCACCAAATCCACGTAAAAAATCATCCCGACGCAGAGATAGTTCCATAGAGCGGACACCTGATGTTAAAAGTAAGCATAGAGTATCAGAACATACTCGATGCCGAGACAGGCGAGAGAGAATTGACTCAGTGAGTAGTTGCTATGACTCGAGTCACCATAATGAGGATGACCACATAACAAAGAGATTAATTCACGACTCCCCGTATAGGGGACATAGAAAATATTTGGAAAAAGAAGATGGGTGTGTTGCATTGGAATTAAAAAAGAAAGTCACTGAGGAGGATGTGATTGAGACCAAACATGATTCTTGTGATGAAAGTAGATCCAGCGATGATGATGAACGGTTTTCTAAGCTTCATTCCGAGAAAAAAAAAGATAGGCATATAAGTGACACTGGAACTCGTAGAAACGCGAAAGATAGTTTGAGAATGCGTGTAAAAGATGACGGAAGAGGCCGAAAGCGTCGTTTACTTGAAGCACGGTATAGTCATAAGAGAAGGTATCACTCGTCTTCGGATAGCGGAAGATCACGTTCAAGATCTCCACGAGAGAGAGTACGGAAGCGGCGAAGGTTGTATTCTGATTCGGAGACTGATTTAACTGAGGGGCATGACAGACAGTCCAAACAAAAGAGAACAGATAGCAAGTCTGAATTATCGGAAAAAGAGAACTTGCACAGTCTGTTACCTAAAAAAATGCAAACGGAACATGGTAATGTTTCTGGGAGGAAGCATGACTCCAGTCGTGATATTTCTTTACATGATACACGCAGTAAAAAAAGGAATAGAAGAGAGTAAGGGTTTTTGTACAGACTTGAATTTGATGTGCATGTATTAAACTTGGTATTTATTGAAGAATTTTTAAATGTAAATGTTAATTATTATATTTTGTACTAATTTACCCGAATTTCTTTATTATTTAGGATAAGGCCAAGTGAGGCTTTAACATTCATCTTTATCCATAAAAGAGGAGTTATTATTGGAATGTAAAATATGTGTGATTATTAGTGAATTTGACATTAACAGTGTCAGACATGTTTCAGTTTTAATACATAGTCATTGGATCTCACATGAGTGCCTGTTTAATATTGAATTTATTAAACGAGTTGGGTAAAATCATAAGATGCGTGGCTGTACCGAGCATTATATTTGTTTTATCCAAGAAGTCAAATAAATTCAAATTAAATGGGCACTAATGTCAGATTCTATTTCTCAACTCCAGAAAAGCCTCAGTGAACTTCTATTCTTGCAGCTACCTATATATAACGTCGTATGATGACGTATTTTGTCTCGGTCTTCTTTGTACGACACCGAACAATGGAGCTACCTCATCCATTTCCAATATCCGGTATTTTAAACGTTACAGAAATCCGCGAGGCAATTTTGATGCATATCAAGCTGAATGGAAAAGACTGAACGATGATTCCGGCTTCCATTTGAATATCTTTTCCACTAGTGTAATATATAGAGAATAATCAACAGTCTCAGTGTGATATGAAAAATATGTCACGAGATCATGTTGTAATTCGGTTAAAAACGAGTTTAAGAACCAGTTTTTAGCTCGACTGCTCAGAGATCAGCAGAGCTTATGCCGTGGAGCGGCGTCCGTCGTCTGTCTGTCCGTCCGTAAACTTTTATTTGTAGCGACATCTCCTCTGAAACTACTGGATGGATATTCATGAAACTTTACAGAAATGTTGCCCATAAAGTCTAGTTGATCCTAGCAAAAATTCATGTTGATGTGAAATCCAAGATGGCCACCAAAGCTAAAAATAGAATTTTAAAATACAAGTTTGTAGCGACTACTTCTTGAAAACTATAAGTGATATTGATATGGGACTTTTTCTAAAATGATCAGCATGACATGACGTTGATCCTTGTCAATAATCGTTTTGATTCAACGTTAAACATGGCTGCCAGTGGCCATCTTTGTTTACATAGAGTTATATAGTAAAAACTTGTAGCGACTACTCCTCTGAAACTACTTGGCGGATTGTCATGAAACTTTACAGGAATGTTGCTCTTGATGTCTAATTGATCCTAGCAAAATTTCAGATCTGCCAGAAATTCAAGATGGCCGTCACAGCTAAAAATAGATTTAAAAAAAATAAGTTTGTAGCGACTACTTCTTGAAAACTATAAGTGATATTGATATGGGACTTTTTCTAAAATGATCAGCATGACATGATGTTGATCCCTATGGAAAATTATTTTGATTCAACGTTAAACATGGCTGCCAGTGGCCATCTTTGTTTACATAGAGTTATATAGTAAAAACTTGTAGCGACTACTCCTCTGAAACTACTTGACGGATGTTCATGAAACTTCACAGGAATGTTGCTCTTGATGTCTAGTTGATCCTAGAAAAATTCAAGATGGCTGCCACAGCTAAAAATAGATTTAAAATAAATAAGATTGTAGCGACTACTTCTTCAAAACTATAAGAGATATTGATATGGGACTTTTTCTAAAATGATTAGTATGACATGATATTGGTCCTTGTCGAAAATCGTTTTGATTTGACGTTAAACATGGCTGCCAGTGGCCATCTTTGTTTACATAGAGTTATATAATGAAAACTTGTAGCGACTACTTCTCTGAAACTACTAGACGGATTTTCATGAAACTTCACAGGAATGTTGCTCTTAATGTCTAATTGATCATAACAAAATTTCAGGTCGGCCGGAAATTCAAGATGGCCGCCACGATTAAAAATAGATTTTCAAAAAACAAGTCTGTAGCGACTACTTCCTGAAATCAAAATCAATCAGTAGAGCTTCAAGGTCATTGACCTCTTGTTTAATCGAATAACAAGTTCTAGTGACATATTTTTTTGTATCACACTGAGACTGTCGATTATTCTATTTATTATACACCTATCATCACAATGGAGATCTTCACAGAAGAGCTTTTCAGTGAAGAAGTTGATGGGAAAATGAATTCAGACATACTTGAAAGCAATAGCAATATACAGTACCATTAAATACAAAAATGGTAAAAAAGTTGTTCCGGCAAAGAGATATCGTCGCACCACACACCAGTGATGATATAGATAAATGATATCATCACTGGTGTGACGAGATCACTTGTCTGATACTAAATATGTCACTGAGAAATCCTTATAAATCACTGATAGGTATATAATAAGATAAGAATATCGTGGATTTATTACACTGCCACATTGCAAGTCGTGATAAAATATGTGAATGAGGTGTCTATAGTTCTCCTAGTCATTTGAATGTTTGTGCTAATATGGACTTTTTAATAGCATTCTCACATGTCAGAGCTACAACGGTCCTGCATTCCACTTAAAAAATACGATAATAGATTTGGTCAAGACCAGTAGACGTGTTGGTAGCGGGGGGCTCATTATATTTAGCAATTACCTTTTTAATTGATATTTATGCCCCCAAAGGGAGACATACAGTACCAGTATTCGCACCGTCCGTTCATCCAAAACGATAAAGTCTCGGCCATAATTTTGAAACAACTGAAGGCATTTTCATGAAACTTCACACAAATGTTAACCTAACTGAGAAGGTGTGTCGTGCGCAAGAATCGGGTCTGTACCTCGAAAGTCAAATGAGTCTACGTTTTCGGGTGCATTTGTCACCAAAAAAAAATGGTGACATT
Source organism: Cyrtodaria siliqua (assembly GCA_037043455.1). Taxonomy (NCBI): domain Eukaryota; kingdom Metazoa; phylum Mollusca; class Bivalvia; order Adapedonta; family Hiatellidae; genus Cyrtodaria; species Cyrtodaria siliqua. The sequence continues at coordinate 15,349 of JAWPHD010014258.1, read as the reverse complement.
TCTTGTTAAATACCTAGATCATTGAAGAGAAAATGCTAACAAGGAAATGAAGAACTATGCTTGACTAATAATAGTTTATCGATTAAATCGACATTGGATTTAAATACTGAATAAATCCAGCATCCAGATCAATATATAAATACATTAGTATATTGCTTCAACTTGAAACAGATGCTTGTTATTGGTCTATTACCGGGTGGGGGAGCGGGGGCGGGATAGTCATGTTAATCTTTGAAAGCTGCAGGATGAGATCGAGGATTGACAAAGGATTCCATTGTTACACTGGCAAATGAGAATGATTTTTTTTGGTGTTAAGTTCTAAAAAAAATGTTTGTGCATATTTTATAGTTACCACAGCCACCAAAAGCTTGTCATTTCACTAAATTCTGTAACATGTTACTGAACATTTATTTGAACTATGTTATTTGAAATATGTTATCGGTTGACACATGTTGTTGATTCGCAATGAAACCGATAAATAGTTATATAATAAAACTACTCTGACTCTAATTTTCCACTAAAAGCCTTTGTCAAGAATGTTCTGTGATGGATTTTCCGAAATAAAATTAATGATAGATATTAACAACATAGTTTAAGCGTTCTATTTCATGTTTTAATTCTGGACAAATGCCTTAAGTCGCTGATGCAATCTGTCAAATTGTTGACGTACAAATATAGGTTAACACAAGTATCTGTGTTTAAGCATTCATTTCATTTATATAGAATTTATGATATTAAACCTGTTAAAGAAATCATTTTTAAACGTGTTAAAATTATTATTCAGTTTCTTCGGTCGGGTTTGATAATTCCTCAAGTTGTACTCTATATATGTCGGACTTAAGAATATAGATAAATGTTTTTTTGATGTATTCTGAAGCTGTTTTGTTTCATTTGTGAAAATATCCATCTTCACGGAATATCATTATCCCCTGCCGCCACAGGCGGAAGTGGGATATAATGCCCTATGTCTGTACGTCTGTCTGTCCCATCTCGTGGCTGCTCTATAACTCAAAAACTACTAGATGGACTGCAATGGAACTTCACACAATGATAGAGGGCAATGAGAGGAAGTGCATAGCGCAAAAACCATGACTCTACATTTAAATAGAGTTATTGGCCCTTGTTAATTTTTTTGTAGTGTCCAAACTCTTACCTGCATTAAGAATTGTGAAATAAATTTGCATAAAACCATCATCAAAACGATATTCAGAAGGAAACATTTGTTTCTGTATGTTCAAGGTCAAGGTCACTCTAAGAGTAATTAACCCCATATTCCCATATCCCTATAATAAGAATGTAATCTGTTCCATTTAAAGTAGCTATCCCACCAAATAATGGGAAACTTGCACAACAAAACTGTTTGTCAAAACTCTATCCAGGTGTTAGGTCATATAATAATGTATATGTGCCGATTAAACCTAAAGGTTTATTAACGGGTTCTTTAAATACCAGCGATTGAATATGAGTAAAAATGTTTTATGAGTTGGTAAATCTTAATTTGATGCTTCAGTTTTGGGGTTTAGCCTGGCTGGTTAATGCCGTTTATATTATGTCTATAGTTTGGATTCTCAAAATATGTAAGATATAATATATACATTGTCGTCAGTAAGTTTAAAAATTGTGTACATGATTTGTAAAATTTGGCTGTTGGCGGGATAGCTGCTTTAATTTCCGTTCAATAACTTGCATGCATATTATAGGTTTTTAACCAAACATCCATGTCTGAAGGCCATAAATAGGGTAACATAATACTGTGGAAGATTTGGCTGCCTAAGACTGCTTGTTCAAATGGTAACCCCGGGGGTCAAATTTGGCCCTACCCCAGTTGTACAGAGTTCAGCAGGAAAATCTTTAAGCAAAATCTTCATCTCAGAAACTACAAGACACGGTCAAGACAATTCATTTGATGCTTAAAGGTTCTTATAAATCCATGTTTTGTGATAGAAGCATAAGTTTTTGTTTTTCCTCATTTCTCAAAAACGATTTATTGGAAAGCTTAGAAACTCCGCACACATGTTCTTTATCATTACACAATGTTATATGACAAGAACCATAACTCTGTCCTGTATTTTACCTGAATTATCCCCCCTTTTTGTCTCGCCCACGAGAGTGGGTAGCGAGACATAGCAGTCACTTTTCTGGTGGCGACGGCGGCCACAATTTAAAACAACTAACTCAACAATCACTGCTCGAATTTTTCTGGAACTTTTGTCACATGCTTTGTTGGGTCAAGGGACATCACGTAATGCCAAAATTACCAAGGTCACGGACATATTTTGCGTTACTTTCCAAAAACTTAACCTTGGTTAGGTAACGGTAACTTAACCTCAGTTAATTGTATGTGATTGCCTCATTTTCTTTGTTTGATACTTGGTCATATGTATGGTTGGCATTGGTGGACATTGCTGAATGACAAAAAATACCAAGGTCAAGGTCATATTTTGCATTATTTTCCCACAACTACACCTGGTTAAACCACTTAACCTCATTAACTTGACTTCTTTTGATTACTTCGCTTTTATTTGTTTGATACTTGGTCATATGAAGTGTTGTCTTTGGTGGACATCATTGAAGCACAAAATAAAATATTTCATACGCGGTGGGCGAGACACCCTCAGACTGAGGTCTTGTAATTTTCAGTTTAAATGTTGAATTTACAGTCATATTCCAAATAACATTTGATCAAAAGCTTTTAAACTTGACATACACATTCATCATCATTACACACCCATATGCAACAAGCACTTTAACTCTGATATGCATTTTACCAGAATTATCCCCCCTTTTCTAGCTTATGGGATGGCAAGTTGTCTGTCGTCTGTCAGTTAACTTTTGCTTCAAACAACATATTCTCTGAAACTGTTGGATAGAATTGGATCATAGGAAGCAACCTTGCATGGTCCTCTCTCAGATTTATACAAATCGTCCCAATCCATCAACAAATACGGCCACCGTTACTAAAAAACAGAAACCTCTTTAAACAACTTCAATCATGAATCAGTGACCCAATTATTTTGAAACTTCTCCAAAAGCATTGTCTCTTCGAAGCGGGGGCTATATATAAATCACTTTGTCCTTCGCATTGTGTCACATCCCGTTATATTACAAAACAGATAATAGTACATGGTTGCATATTTGCTTTTCATTTTTGGTATGATGTGAAAATTCATTATGAAAACCACATAAGGTTACATTCCACTAATTATACAGACTTCATAAGGTTGCACTCCACTATTTTTTAAATAAGATTCCTCTAAGTTTTCAGTTCTTTGTATGGTTATTTAAAAGATAATGGTTGCATTTTTTATACTCCAGAAGGGAGGCATATAGTAGTCGCACCGTCCGTCAGTCGGTCTTTACAATTGTGTCTGGTCAATAACTCTGGCATACCTGGACGGATTTTCAAATAACTTGGCCCAAGTGCTCACCACAACAAGACGATGTCGCGCACAAAATCCAGGTATTGGCTCCAAGGTCAAGGTCGTAAGACCTAATAAGGTTACACTCCACTAATTTACGTTGTGTCACAACCCGTCCTGTCGCGTCCCGTTGCATTATTTAACAAATAATGGTTGCATGAGTTGCATATTTGCTTTTCCTTTTTAGTATTATGTGAAAATACATTGTGAAACCACATAAGGTTATATTCCACTAATTATACAGGTTTCGTTAGGTTACACTCCACTAATTTTACATAAGATTCCACTAAGTTTTTAGTTATTTGTCCTGGTATTTAACAGATAATGGTTTCATATTACTTCTTTTTTATGACGTAAAAATACATGATGAAAGTCTCATAAAGGTACGCACTACGAATTTTAAGACCTCGTAAGGTGACACGCCACTAATTTACGTCGCGTCGCATCCCGTCGTGCCAGGTTGCATTATTTAACAGATAATGGCTGCATATTCACTTTTCCTTTTTGGTATGATGTGAAAATACATTATGAAAACCACATAAGGTTAAATGCTACTAATTATACAGACTTCATAAGGTTACACTCCACTAAATTTTACAAAAGATTCCACTAAGTTTTTAATTATTTGTCCTGTTATTTAACAGATAATGTTTGACGTCAAAGTACATAGTGAAAACCTGATGAAGTTACACACTATGAATGTTAAGACCTCATAAGGTTACACTTCACTAATTTTTACGTAAGACCACATTTATACCTTGTTTGGTATTATACCTGTTGTGACTGGACACCAATGCCGGAGTATTGATACCTGTTGTGACTGGACACCAATGCCGGAGTATTGATTCCTGTTGTGACTGGACACCAATGCCGGAGTATTGATACCTGTTGTGACTGGACACCAATGTCGGAGTATTGATACCTGTTGTGACTGGACACCAATGCCGGAGTATTGATACCTGTTGTGACTGGACACCAATGCCGGAGTATTGATACCTATTATGACTGGACACCAATGCCGGAGTATTGATACCTGTTGTGACTGGACACCAATGCCGGAGTATTAATACCTGTTGTGACTGGACACCAATGCTGGAGTATTATACCTATTATGACTGGACACCAATGCCGGAGTATTAATACCTGTTGTGACTGGACACCAATGCCGGAGTATTATACCTATTATGACTGGACACCAATGCCGGAGTATTATACCTGGTGTGACTGGACACCAATGCCGGAGTATTGATACCTGTTGTGACTGGACACCAATGCCGGAGTATTATACCTATTATGACTGGACACCAATGCCGGAGTATTAATACCTGTTGTGACTGGACACCAATGCCGGAGTATTATACCTATTATGACTGGACACCAATGCCGGAGTATTATACCTGGTGTGACTGGACACCAATGCCGGAGTATTGATACCTGTTGTGACTGGACACCAATGCCGGAGTATTATACCTATTATGACTGGACACCAATGCCGGAGTATTAATACCTGTTGTGACTGGACACCAATGCCGGAGTATTATACCTATTATGACTGGACACCAATGCCGGAGTATTATACCTGGTGTGACTGGACACCAATGCCGGAGTATTATACCTATTATGACTGGACACCAATGCCGGAGTATTATGACTGGACACCAATGCCGGAGTATTGATACCTGTTGTGACTGGACACCAATGCCGGAGTATTGATACCTATTGTGACTGGACACCAATGCCGGAGTATTGATACCTGTTGTGACTGGACACCAATGCCGGAGTATTAATACCTGTTGTGACTGGACACCAATGCCGGAGTATTATACCTATTATGACTGGACACCAATGCCGGAGTATTAATACCTGTTGTGACTGGACACCAATGCCGGAGTATTATACCTATTATGACTGGACACCAATGCCGGAGTATTATACCTGGTGTGACTGGACACCAATGCCGGAGTATTGATACCTGTTGTGACTGGACACCAATGCCGGAGTATTATACCTATTATGACTGGACACCAATGCCGGAGTATTAATACCTGTTGTGACTGGACACCAATGCCGGAGTATTATACCTATTATGACTGGACACCAATGCCGGAGTATTATACCTGGTGTGACTGGACACCAATGCCGGAGTATTATACCTATTATGACTCGACACCAATGCCGGAGTATTATACCTGGTGTGACTGGACACCAATGCCGGAGTATTGATACCTGTTGTGACTGGACACCAATGCAGGAGTATTGATACCTTTTGTGACGACACCAATGCCGGAGTATTGATACCTGTTGTGACTGGACACCAATGCCGGAGTATTGATACCTGTTGTGACTGGACACCAATGCCGGAGTATTGATACCTGTTGTGACTGGACACCAATGCCGGAGTATTGATACCTGTTGTGACTGGACACCAATGCCGGAGTATTGATACCTGTTGTGACTGGACACCAATGCCGGAGTATTAATACCTGGTGTGACTGGACACCAATGCCGGAGTATTATACCTATTATGACTGGACACCAATGCCGGAGTATTGATACCTGTTGTGACTGGACACCAATGCCGGAGTATTGATACCTGTTGTGACTGGACACCAATGCCGGAGTATTAATACCTTGTGTGACTGGACACCAATGCCGGAGTATTATACCTGTTGTGACTGGACACCAATACCGGAGTATTATACCTGGTGTGACTGGACACCAATGCCGGAGTATTGATACCTGTTGTGACTGGACACCAATGCCGGAGTATTGATACCTGTTGTGACTGGACACCAATGCCGGAGTATTGATACCTGTTGTGACTGGACACCAATGCCGGAGTATTAATACCTGTTGTGACTGGACACCAGTGCCGGAGTATTAATCACCTCAAATAATGTGCATTACATTTGTTGTTCTTATATATGAAAATACAGAATCAGTACCTTTTTTAGGCTGCAGACATATTCAAACAAGTCACCAAGTAGGGTTAATAAAACTGTTAATCACCTTTAGTAACAAATTACACATTGTTGTCTATGGGGATTTAGCTCTAATACATAATATCACTGTAGATCCGGTATTATTCGCGAGGGTTTTATTTTCGTGATTCCACTGTCAAACGAATTCAAGAACTCGCGGATAATAAACTCAAAAGAGTATCCGAAATCCAAACTATCAAAATGAGTGAGTGAGTGATTATAGTGACATGTGCATAATATTCAATACAATCATAGTACAGAAGGAAATAAATATCACCCGGCCCAATGGGCCTATAAGTCACCTATAGTTGACAGTTTAAAATGTTACAATAATACAATTAAATGAATGAATTGAAATAACATAATTATACTGCTTGAATAAATATAAGGCGTGAATATGCTTTAATTAGAATGTTATCAATACACATTTAGAATATATTTGTATATTATCTGCTAAACATCAGCCAAAACGTGTTACAAATCATGTTCAATACAACCTTTATAATTATTTTCACACATTGTATCACTTAGTTTAATTGATAGGGTAATTGATGGACCTCCGTGCTATAAACAGGACTCCGATATCGGAAGTAGTTCGAATTAACAGAGAGTGAAGTCCAAGTATCGGGGAAAACTGATTTGAATAAAGACAACTCGACAGTAAGCAGCAAAAAAAGAGTTTACTTTTCTTTTACAGTAGCTCTAGTTCAGATTTATACAAATCGTCCTGTTCCCTCAACATATGGCCGACTTTATTAAAAATAAAACAAGCTTTAAACAACTTATTCTCATGAACCAATGACCCAGTTGTTTCGAAACTTAACAAATCCTTATATCCCTTTTTCATCCCTGCAAAGTTTCACTGAAATCCGGCCAAATGAAGGCCTTTTCGTATTACACGCCTGGTAATCATTCGCTCCACAACCAAAAGGAGAACAATGAAAATTGAGCGAAAGCCACTTCCGAGAAGGAGCGAAAGCGTGGTTTTCATCAACAAACGAGTATGATCTACTTTTATTTCTTTTAACAAGAACAACAGAGATTTTTTTCAAAAATCGGGGAATGTGTTTCCGTGTAGGCATATTTATACTTCATGTAGCTTTTAAAAATGTAAATTATAACGGCTAGAACTTATCTCCTGTCGATAGTTGGTGCCGGTTTTTCCACGGATCACACTTTCAACTTGTTTTTGGAACCTATTTGCATTCAAGAAGTATTTCGATGGTGAATATCACTCGAATACTGCCCATAAGTTGCATATGCCCTAAATTTTAATCTGAGTGATTTATGTTCAATTTTCTCGAGGTAGGGGAGCGAATGAGCTAGGGGTAGAGCGAACGTCAAGGAGGTAGATCGGACGCCTGTTTAATTCCACAAGCAACATACTTGTCGATTCGAACGCAGTTGCGTCATGAACAGATGCTTTTTGTAGATTGTATTACCTTTTCTTCACCCAAAACGCATTTAGGTGTCACTGCATATGACAAATATAGCATTTTTAACTAAATCAAGGGCCATAACTCCGTTGTTACTCGTACGATCCGGTTGGTTTACGAACTTGTCCGAGCTTTCATTGATAGTAACAATCTGGTAAAGATGGGGTGAAAAATGAAGGCCATATCGTCTTAACGAGGCGAACTATTGCTTTTTTAACTAAATCAGGGGCCATAACTCTGCTGTTACTGGTCCGATCTGGCTGTTTTTCGAACTTGTCCGAGCTTTCGTTGATATTAACAATTTGGTAAAGATCGAATGAAAAATGAAGCCCCTATCGTCTTAACAAGGCAAAATATAGCATTTTTAACTAACTAAAGTGCCATAACTCCGCTGTTACTGGTCCGATCTGGCTGGTTTTCGAACTTATCCGAGATTTCGTTGATATTAACAATCTGGTAAAGTTTGGTAAAGATCTGATTAAAAATGAAGCCCCTATTGTCAACGAGGTAAAAGTTCACGGACGGACAACCGGACATCCCATAAGTTTTGCTGGCTCTTGGCCAGTAGAGCTAAGAAAAATAAAAATCTTTAAACTTCTACTCATGAACGGCTCACTTAGTCAGTTATTTTATTTTATGAAGTTATCTGAGTCATAGAATAAAGCTTGGACAAAATAGAAAACTAGCCATGTTGGACTAGAAACATTTGTAAGGCTGTGATCATTGCATTAGTTAAATATGCTTACCTTTACTTTGTTAACACTAGCTACTTCAATTTTTATTCCATCTGTAACAACCAAATTTGTTCATGATCATATCATATCCCCTGCCCCTCACCGGTTATAGGAACCACGTTAGACAGTAAAGCGTCCACAGGCCCTCTTGGCCTCTTGTTTCACTTCATGGTGAAATAAAATCTGAAAGCAACTCCAAATATCCTCATTATATTGCAAATGGCTTAAGAAATGAACGCAATTATATACTTCAGAAAAACAATATCATATTTAATCACGGTTATTTTGAAAACTGTGGAATAAACCTATAATTTCAATTCGGCACTGCAAACACACCGTCACATGCAGAGGGGTAGGACCCCCATTCATATTCATTTTGTAAATGTTTTCGGGGGCATATAGTAATCGCACCGTCCGTCTGTCCGTCCGTCCATGTTCTGTCTGTCCGTCATCCCGAAGTTCGTGTCCGGACCGTAACTTCACAACCCCTGCAGGGATTTTTAAATAACTTGGCACAAGTGATCATCATAACAAGACGATGTGTCGCGCGCAAAACCCAGGTCCGTGCCTCAAAGGTGAAGGTCACACTTGAAGTTCATAGGTCAAAAACAGGTACGCAATTTCGTGTCCGGACCGTAACGTCACAACACCTGCAGGGATTTTTTAAATAACTTGGCACAAGTGATCACAGTAACAAGCTGATGTGTCGCGCACTAAACCCAGATCCGTACCTCAAAGGTCAAGGTTACACTTGAAGACCCCTGCAGGGATTTTTAAATTATTTGGCACAAGTGATCACCATAACAAGACGATGTGTCGCGCGCAAAACCCAGGTCCGTACCTCAAAGGTCAAGGTCACACTTGCACTTCATAGGTCAAAAATAGGTACGCACTTTCGTGTCTGGACCGTAACGTCATAACCCCTGCGGGAATTTTTAAATAACTTGGCACAAGTGATCACCAAAACAAGCTGATGTGTCGCGCAAAAAATCCAGATCCGCACCTCAAAGGTCAAGGTTACACTTGCACTTCATAGGTCAAAAACAGGTACGAAATTTCGTGTCCGGACCGTAACGTCATAACCCCTACAGGGATTTTTAAATAACTTGGCACAAGTGATCACCATAACAAGACGATGTATCGCGCGCAAAACCCAGGTCTTCAAGGTCAAGGTCACACTTGGAGGTCAAAAGCCAAATTGTGTCCGATCAATAACTCTGGTATTCATGGACGGATTTTCAAATAACTTGGCACTAGTGCTCACCATAACAAGACGGTGTGTCGCGCACAAAATCCAGGACCGTGGCTCCAGCGTTAAAATGGAGTATCTACAATAGAACTTGCAGCAACTCTGCAGTTCAGGGTGAGAAGGTCCTAGGCCCATTCTCCATATTTTATCTCGATGTACATGGAGAATGATCCTGGCATGTTCATGCCTGTTAGGCGCCATATAACCTTTCATGTGTTGGTGCGCCTTAAAACCCAATTCAATTCAATTCATGACAGAGCTGTTTGTAGTCTCTCATCATAAATAATAATTTTGACTTCACGGTCCATTCTTAGGCCCATAATGTCTGATAAGAGCAGGTGTTCCAGGGCGTGTATTGTATCATAGTTTGTAATCTCTAGTTGTTCATCAGGTGGAAGATCGGGTTGAGTTTGTGCTAATACTGCTTTCTTTGCACTGATAATGATAAACGACAGATGCAATCTCTCAACCATATCTCTCCACTCACAATATCTCAAAAGATACTCTGGCAATCTTTGCATCATAACCAGACCAGTTCTTAGTTTCGGCCACCGTTGCAGCAGTGGAATCAGAACCCTCCTGTTCCTTATAAGGTCAGTCAGCAGTCTTGATAACAGTTTTCTGTGTTGGAGGTCCATTCGTCCGGCTAACAGGTTCCTACCGGGTATCATGTAGTTGGGTAAGAAATTGTTTGCCACACAAAGTCTGAGATACTGCAGTGACTGAATGAGTCGATCAATCAGAAACTCCTGTCTGAAGAGTTCCCGTGGGTTTAACTCTGCCATCCACAGAGCAATGTTCTTCATGACGTATGATGTAATGTCTTTACAGACGGGCTGAATGATGGTTTTGGCCACCATTTTTAACAGGATGTACAGTTTAGTTTGAGTGTCATTCATGCTATGTACTAGGCAAAGTTCTGCTTTAGTGAAACATATCCTCCACTCTTTGTAATGATGTTCACTTCCCTTGAAGCTTACAGGAACTACATGAGCTTCCAAACAAGATATTTGCTGTATTGTCTCCAGTGTTGGCCAGTCATTGTAACGTGGACGTGTTACCCAGGACTGTAGTAGATCTGGACAAATACAAATATAACAAAGGACATAATCTTCTTCTCCAGTAAAGCAAGTTAGTGGTAATGATGGACCACTTCTGTCTTTCATTCTAAACATGGCGCCGTCTTCCCTGTAGTTTTGTAATCTCTGGAATAACTGTCTAATATGGGTTGCATACAAGTCACTCGATACATAAACATCTCCATCCTCAGATAAGAGAAAAGAACGACTGCCTAATGCAAGATAAAAACACATTTATAATAGAAGATGTCCCAGTGGATGGGTCCATTTTAGATAGGTATATCCAGGAGGTGTGGACTCCCTGTCTGTTGTATATACTGTGAAGTTCTGTAATCTTCGTAGCTGCTGAGCCTCATCTCCACAAACAACTTTTTTATCTACACACATGATGTCTTTGTCACTTTCAAATGGAGCAGTGAGTCCTTCACCCTTACTTCCAGCAATAATGCATTTCACTAGTTCTTCTTCTTCACGATACACGTGTACTCGATGTTTGACCATGCCGCTACTATAACCCAGACAATCTAACGTCATTGACAAAAAATGATTGAATACCAATCTGTTTGCTGAAATAATTAATTATTGATCAGGCAGTTTTTTTGTTGGGTAGTTAGGGAGAGAGCAAACGCACTCTTTGAATGTTGGCCAGAATGTGATTTTTTTTCCAAAAAGAAAAAAAGATACTTTAGATTTGATTGTTTTGAAACAGTCTGCTAGTAGTATCTGCTTAAATTTCAAAGTAGATTTGTAAAATGAAAGAATTACAAAAGTGACCCTGCCACCTACCTGGGTTAGGCATAAGCATGGTGTTTAACGGAGCCCAATGTAAGTTCACACATGCGTTTTACGATGTTGAAATGATTCATTTGGCAACATAAGTAATATTCTGTTCTGTTGATTTGATTGCGAGTCTATCCTCCTAGCGCGTTAAAAAAGCATAGGAATCTGTTAGTTAAGGGTATGGCAGGTTCCTTGATCCCTATGTTTCCTTCCCTTCTCTCTGGGGGCAACTCTAAGTAACCTATAATGTGTTGATGAGCCGTTAAACGACATTCAGTTCATTACTTACAACTTTGGGAATTGTCAAATCCAACCAATAGAATAGAATAACACTTTATAACATATGTCGAACAAGTTTAGATTCCCAAAATACAAGCTAACCAAATCATTTATAGACTATATTATAAAATTGATCAGATATGTAATAAAAAGTTTATTAAATTAAATACACATACATACATGGTAATTACCTTACCTTTAACTGTAGAAGGGTAAGCAGATATTTTTGCTTTGTGTGTATTTTGTTTCCTGTCCACATATTTTACCTATGATGTGTATTTATATCTATTTTTAAGTAGGATGTCATCTGCTCAGTTTCATTTACCTGGTACGTTTTGTTTAGGCCAGATTAATTGATCTGTTGGTTTATGGGTGCGTATCTTTTTATACTCCCCAAAATTGCATATAGTTGCCGCTTTGTCCGTCCGTCCATCCGTCACACTTTTGTCCGGAGCATATCTTGAAAACTACTGATGGGACTACAATGAAACTTCACACAATGGTAGAGGGCAATGAGAGGAAGTGCAGAGTGCAAGAACCGTAACTCTGTCTTATTCAAATTAAAGTTATTAACCTTTGTAATTTTATACTTAGAATTGTTCCATCCGTCTGTCCGTCACACTTTTTCGGAGCATATCTTGAAAACTACTGATGGGACTACAATGAAACTTCATACAATGGGGGCACTCTACAGTTTAATGTATATTCTCAATCATCAAACCCATGACACACCCTTAGCCTGAATCCTTGAGCAAAAATAAATCACATCATTGTGTCATACATTTCTTAGAAGACAATAAAATTACCCATGTTTCCATACCAAATAAAAGTATCAAAAAACTTTAGTCCCATTTCTTTAAGATTACCCCACCCCTCAAAACATGCTAATAAAGCAATTTTAGCAATATTTCAAATGTCAATAAATAAAAAAAAAAAATGTCCTTCGCATATCAGGGCCATGTCTCCACTCCTAATGCTCTTGCTTATCAGGAATGCTAAATTTTACATACCTAGTCCGGCGTTTTAAAAAGTTATTCCATGCTGATCTCCCCGTGATTGAAAATCAGCCATTTTACCTACTTTTAGGAAGTTTTTGATTGGTTCACATTTTTCTATTTATAGCCTCCAAAAAAAACAAAGAATGCATATTCCAATACACCAAAATAAACTTAGAAGTACTCAAAACGGATAAAAACATCAAACATGTGCTTCATAATTATTATATATACCATCCATGGACCTAACAGATGCTTAGTTGATTTCTTTCTGATTTACACATGGACATTCATGCGAAACTGAGGAGTGCCCCCAATGGTAGAGGGCAATTTGTCCGGACCATGACTTCAAAACTAATTATGGGACTGCAATGAAACTTCAAACAATGATAGAGGGTAATGAGAGAAAGTGCAGAGTGCAAGAACCGTAACTCTGTCATCTTTCAAATTAGAGTTATTGCCCTTTGTAATTTTATACTTAGCATTTTTGTCCGGAGCATATCTTCAAAATTGATGATGGGACTGCAATAAACTTCACTGAATGATAGAGTGCAATGAGAGGAAGTGCAGACTGCAAGAACCGTAACTCTATCATCATTCAAATTAAGAGTTATTGTCCTTTGTAAATTTATACTTAGATTTTTTATCCGGAGCATAAACTACTAATGGAACTGCAAATTGATCACTGCTGGGTGATACAAGGCCAATGATAAGTTGAGGATAATTTTCGGGGAGCATTCGTCGGTTCTACCGATTTTCTTGTTTCATTTTGGAAAAAAAATCACATTAAAGATGAATGGCCACCTTTTTTGTAGTATTATCAATTATCAAATTTAACTCTTGACCGTCATATGGACATTTCTTGATAGTCCCGGAGAGAAACGTATGCGTGTATTTAGAGTTGTATGTCAAAATAAGTACTATTTGCATGACGTAGCTACTTTTACCACTGCGTGACTGCACGGGGAAATGAGGTAAATTTGAACTGTATAGCTGCACAACTATTGCCAGATAATTGATAAATACATTTACCTGTGGATTAATTTACCTGTTCAAAGTTTCTACGTCATCAAATAAAATCTTATTCTCGCTTTTAACAGATATTGCAATGTGTGAATTGTAAATATCTATTGTTGTGTATTGATTTCGATTTAAATAAACATAAATATGTTCTTGAAACAAAACCTGGCTGGAGAACTTTAAGGCCAACATTCAAAGAGAGTGTTTGCTCCCTTTCAACTACACAACAACAAACTGCCTGATCAAAATATTTTCCTCAATTTCAGAAACCTTTTTATTATTTACATGCAAACTAGATTTGGACTTTTATAGTCCTGGACACAATTGCAAAATTAATATTTTCAACTGCTTGGAATCTTTGCAATTCCCCAGAATACCAGAAAAATAGTGAAGACAAATGTTGCTTGTCTAAAAAAAAAATGAATAAAAATAAATAAATAAAAAAGTTGACCCTTACATGCTGAAATGCGTAAAACCAGTAGCACATATAGGCTAAATAACTATATTTCGTACCATACAATTCAATTTTTAATTTGGAAACACAAATTGCCTATTTGCCTTCATTAATACACACAAAATATACTTACAATACTGTTAAATTTCCCCTACAAACTTTATGCCATTTACGTGATACACAATTTCTCCTAAAGGCAGAGAATGCTTATTAACATGTTAATTCATACAGTTAACACAGTATACGATTAACTTAAAACTTTGGGAATTGCGCAATCCAACCAATAACATAGAATAACACTGTTTAACATATGTCAAACAAATAGTTTCAAACCTGATGTGGGGCCATAGCACAGGTATTACGTGTTTTAACACAGAGTTAAAAAGCAAAATATTTTACAAAAGTAAAAGTTTCAGTTAGTTATTTAAATAAATACTAGATACACTGGGTGATTTAATGAACGTAGACACGTATACTTGACACAAAACCTCACTACCATCTATATTAAGGTTGAAAATAAACGTACAGCTGCTTCGAAATGCCTGTATGACTGAAGGTTTCTACAAAACTTAAACTATACTGAAACGGAAAAGAAACGCAACTCGAGAATTTCCACTATATAGGGTATGTGGAGAAAACTTTAACCAATGTTGTAATAACTTGTAGTTCAATCCATTTGCATATGTTGCTATGACTATTGTGATGTTGAATTGATGTAACATATCTGCAGTAAAGTATTATTAAATATGCTGCTGTTAATCGAATGGTACATGGCTTCGTAAGACCTTTCCTTTCGAAAAAAGAAGAAGACTAAAACAACAAATAACACAGCAAATAGTGTTCCTTCACGTTTAATTTTCCATAGGGTCCCATTGTAATGTTTTTGTTCGTGGCATAGAGATAAAACAGATTTTGCAACATGT
>JAWPHD010014257.1:0-62471 GCA_037043455.1 Cyrtodaria siliqua | reverse complement strand
ACGTAATTGAAGCTCAACAAATCATGGGCTCCCTGGCACCCATAGAGCCCAACTTAACTTATGAAATGTGCAATAAGAGAACATCCAATCTGTTGTTACTGGGGCATGAGCATGAGCTCCCTTCACACAAACTCCCACCCCCACCCCACTGAAACCCACCTGAAAGAGTATGAGAGTGGACCTTTGGAAACGGTCGAACACGACATATACGAAATATTGCAGTCTCGGTTTGATTGAGACTGTTCATGAACGGTAGTGAAATATGCTAGCTACCGCTCACGCCCTCTAGCCCTGGGTTGAGCAGAACTCAATATTCATAAAATCAATAGTACACAATTTTAACCATCCCGAAGATGGCATGCATATGGCGGTGACATAGAGTATATTTCTGCCCCATGTCGTATTGTCCCAGTATCTAATAAAATTAAATGCCCCGAAGAGCGAAATAAACGTAATGGAATTTAGTTGGGAGCAGCGGCTATGAAGCCTGCGTATCACAAGTAACAGCCAAAAGACTAAATTAAAAAGCAGACAACATATCCTATGAGTGGTTAAACAATACCCAGAGCCTTTTATCGGCCGGAGTAGTGGAACCACCGAATCAAAAATTAAGTAAGAAAACAAAAGAAATTGAAAATGTACCACCGATTACTAAATATAAGTATCGGGCTCAGCGATCTCCAAAGATCGAATGAATAACAGTCCTGATTGCAAGCGCGGGGAGACGTTTTACTGCCGCCACACTGCACAAGCAACGCCACTGTGCTATATAAAATAGTATGAGAGTGGACCTTTGGAAACGGCCGAACACGACATATACGAAATATTGCAACTCACCAACTTTTTATTTTGTATATATTTTTTTATTCTAACACCGTTGCAGTGGTGTATGCTGCCCACCTCTACACCCACTCCGCAAACATCCATCATCAACAGAGGTTGGGGTGGGTGTGGGCAGAGGGTTCTCCACCAAATGATTTTGTTTGTATTTTTTTCCGTTAACAGATATGGCCACCGTTACTAAAAACAGAAAGATCTTTAAACGACTTCTCGTGAACTGTTGAGTAGGATCTGACGAAACTTCACAGGGAAATCCTTGCATGGTCATCTCTCAGCTTTATACAAATTGTCTCGATCCGTCAAAAAATGTGGCTACCAGTTCTAAAAATAAAATCAATCTTAAAACAACTTGTTCACATAAACTGCATGGTACATATAGAATTTGACTTCAAAAAATCCATATAAGGCCAGCTTTTTTTCGAATTCTAGTGCCCGCACTCCAACAAACATCTCCAAACTTTTAACTTCTTGTCTTACTGCCGTTCAAGATCACGATAAACGATATTGTAATACAACTTATGAAAACTCTGGGATTAATTTGTTTTGGTCTATAAAAAAATCAGGAGACGTTCTTGATAAAATGTTCAATAAACGTCATGTTTCATCTATAAGCACTTATGATTTCTCTACACTATTTACAACTTTACCACAGCATCTTATCAAAGACAAGCTTAATTTCTCTTATTCAAAAAACATTCGCTAGAGAAAATACTACATGTTTGGCATGTAATAATATTAAAGCGTTTTTTACTAACGGCAGTTTAGACAATTGTACTATGTGGGCTTGCTATGAAGTTTGTGAAGCACTCATCTTCCTATTAGATAATATTTTCGTCAGGTATGGAACCACCGTTGATGGACAAATTGTTGGTATCCCTATGGGTACGAACTGTGCACCACTTGTCGCAGGTTTGTTTTTATTTTGCTATGAAAGAGATTTCATGTTGTCTTTCACCAGATACCCAGGCAGATGTTATTGAAGCCTTGAATGACACCTCTCGGTATCTGGATGACATATTGGACATTGACAACCCTTTCTTTCCAACTATGGTTAATAATATTTATCCTAAAGATGATAATATTTCTGATAATAACGCTTATTTTCTCGATTTAGATCTCTCGATTGAAAATGGTGAAATAATTAGCAATTAGCAAAATCTATGACAAGAGAGATGATTTTAATTTTGACATTGTTAGTTATCCCCACTTGGATGGGGATGTTCTCCGAGCAATTTTTTTATGGGGTATATGTGTCTCAACTTATTCGTTTTTCAAGAGCTTGTACCCGAGTTGAGGACTTTAATATTCGTAATATTTGTATAACTAAAAAGCTACTCAATCAGGGTTACGGCAGTTACCATAAACTACGTAAAACCTTGGCAAAAATTGATTATCGTAACGCTGATTTTATTTCCAAATATAAAAGTAATTTAAGGACTCTTCTGCGACAAGGACTATCACAACATGACTTCTATGGTGATGTGATTCGTAAGATTCTTGGTCATGATCACTTTCATACTATCTTTGTTAAACTTGTTTATCAAAAGAGGTTATGACCCTATCATTTTTGCAATGTACTGCATGCTTGGTGGTGGACCCTTTTACAGTTCGCCACTATGCTTTCCTCTTTAATTGTACGATGACCGGACAGGCTGTGGACCCTATGATGACGCCTACCTAAAGCCCTATGGTGGCGTTTGATGTTTGTCTATGATCTTTCTTGTCGTGCCCTTAATGGTTTATTCTCTTGTTGCTCTGGCTTCTGCCAAGTCATTGAATACCTTCATTTGGCTTTCTTGGCTATTGTTTTGTTGTATTATATTTACACTAGCATATTTGTGTTTTACTTATATTGCCTATTGATGCTGCCTTGTTGGTTAGAGATTATATCCTGGAGGGGATTTCTTTATTTACACTGTCCTGTTTTAATGGGATGACAGTAGGGTAAGTGTGAGGTTTGGTGCACTCTAGAACCGGTTTAAACCCCCAGTGGCCTTTGTTACCACTGACCGTTCCAAGGCGGTAGCCCTATCGTTAACATTTTTGTGTTTGTGTTTTTGCCTTCTCGTTTGTCTGTTTGCATGTTTGTTTTTGTGTTTCGTCCTTGAATGCGGCTTTCCCTGTCCGATATTTTCATCTTTCTTCACAGGAAGCATTCTATTGTGGTCCTCTCTCAGATTTATAATAACCGTTCCGATCCGGAACGGCCGCCGTTACTAAAATAGAAAAAAACACATCGAAACAACTTCTCATAGACTGCCGCGTAAAATTTGACGAAACTTCACATGAAGCATCCTTGCATGGTCCTCTCTTAGATTTATACAAATTGTATTGATCCGTCAACAACTATGACCGCCTTTACTAAAAAGCAAATATGACCGCCTTTACTAAAAATAGAACAATCTTTAAACTTCTTCTCATGAACCAATGACCCAATTTTTTTAAACTTAATCAAAATAATTGTCTCATAATTGTCTCATCGTTTCCAGATTTACCTAAATTGTCTATACCCATCAATGAATATGGCCACCGTTACTAAATGTAGTAAAACTTTAATCAGCTTCTTTTCATGAACCAATAGCCCACTTGTTGATTGTTTTCTCATAAAATACCTTGGTTCGTGGGTTCATTTGGGTAGAATTTTTTAAACATGTGTAACGTGTAACGTTTTTGCTTAATATTTACAATGATATAAATGTTTCAAACAGACTGATTGTTTGAGACAATATCAATTAACTTTTACATACATAAATTTTCCTCAAGCTTCTTACTTCATGATTGGTACTAAACAAAATACATTCAAATGATTATGATTCGTTCAAACAATAATCACTTTATAATCAAGTATTAACTTCAAACTTGTTTCATATGTATAACACGTGTAAATCATTTAACTAGTTTGAGACTAAACGCTTGTCCAAAGCATGCAACATCAACCAGTCTCACAGTGCTCAAGACACTTGTTTCAAACTACAGATCACCAGCTGAAACCTTCTAAGATAGTTTACGATCCGGAACACTGTAATGGAAAGATGACCCAGCAACTCTGAGAATACACTGCAACTTTGAGAGTCCCTCCTTACCATTAGCTCGAACCAAAGTCCCAGAACTACCATATCCAGTATCAAACCCTAGCTGCAACCACTATAAAACAGACTACGGCCCGCTACACTGAATTGGTTTCAGAGGACTCAACTACTCTGAGTTTGCACTGCAATTCTGAGAGTCCGTCTTTACCAATAAACTTCGACCAAAGCCATAGAACTATTATACAGCACAGCTATTTTATTTAGCAAAATAATTATTCTCTAATTATTTTCTGAGAGATGTTATCTCACCGAAGTCTAGCTGCCAACCCACCCGATTTCTACTACTATAAGTTTTTATTTTTGCTCGCCCTATGGCACAAGGCCTTTTGGCGAGCGTTTCTAGGTAGATTATTTTATTTATTCTTTACTTATAAATCACCCGATTTGTAGTTCTCACGCCCTTTTATACTACTTCACAGAGCTCCACCTGGTGTTTTAGTCTATTCATTCAATGAGCGCCTCAATATTAAGACTATACCAAGCGTCTGATTGATTTGTTCGTAATTTATACTTATAAATGACGATATTCGGCCTTAGATAATAACTAATTTACATTGCAACATATTTTACACAAAACAATCATGATTCTTACCAGAACGCAAGATTAACAACGTTGTTGACGCTGATAACGGTTTTGCTATTATTTGTGTTTGCAATGCAAATGGAGTTTTATTAACCAAGGGAAGTAACTTAGATCAGCAGAAGTATAGAAGTATATCCTCATATCTCTGATACATTTTTATCACACATGTTTCATTGGTTATGTTAATCATTATTTGTTTTACTTAGTTTTTTTGCTCAAACTGTCATGGCCTCCTTAGCAAGTAGAAAGATATAGACACACATGGGCCTCTTGTTTTGTAGGGGTTCCATTCTTATTTGATAGCTACTATTTTTAATGTTCCTGTGTTACACCACACGTCTGCCACCCCACACGTTTTGTTTTACATTATGTTATAGATATTTAAACTTATCTCAGTTCATACCATATCATTTTCTCAATTTCCCCCACAAGTTATGCTTGATTTTATTGATATTGTTCATAGGCACATAGTGCATACTTCTCTATTATCAACCCGCTCTCCTCGAAACAATACCTTGTGTCTACATTTTCTCATGAGTTTCTTCTTTTTTTGATATGTTGTTTTTTAAGGTACAAAGGGCATAACTTTTTACAGGACCATCATTGCCCCCCCCCCCCCCCCCCCCCCCCCCCCCCCCCCCCCCCCACTCGCATCCCTTCCCACCCCACCACAAGCTCTCCGTCCCCCTTATTTTTTCTTTAAATGTATATCTTTCTCATTTCTTAATATTGCTCATGGATATATCTCCGCTATTTCTTAAATATTTGCTTGTATGCAGAGAGATGCCTGTTTTTCTGATGGTATGTCAGGTGTATAATTTGTTGTTCTCTAAAAAGTTAATAGTCAAGCTACGCTGTTCTCCGACAGCTCTTGTTTCGTTGAATGTTTAGCCTACATTTAAATACCACACACAGCATTTTCATTGGTGGGAGTAGTGTTTGCTGATTGCTTTTAACTTTACTGATCAATTATCAGGAGCATTTAATTGCCTTTGTACGCCGTCCGTCTTCTATCCGTCTGTTCACTGTCCGTCTGTCCTAAACTTTTTTTGTGGCGACTACTTCTCTTCTTTTTTTGTGGCGACTACTTTTCTGAAACTACTTGATAAATTTTCATGAAACTGTAAATAGGAATGTTGCCCATAATGTCTAGTTGGTCCTAAGTAAACATCAGACTTGCCTTAAATCCAAGATGTCTGCGACTTAAGTTTGGTGCACCCTAGAACCGGTTTAAACTCCCATTGGCCTACTCTGCCACTGACCGTTCCGAGGCGGTAGCCCTATTATCAACCCTTTTGTGTTTGCGATGTCGTTTTCATTTATTATTACTTTTGCCTTCTTGTTTGTCTGTTTGTGTGTTTGTTTCTGTGTTTTGTGGTTGACTGTCTTCCTTGAATGCTACTTTCCCTGTCCGATCTTTTTATATTTCCTTAAAAATAGATTTTTAAACTAAAGTTTTGTGGTGACTACTTCTCAAAATCTTTAAATGGCATTGATTTAAAAACTTTATAATGCTAACCCCTCTTTCCTTCCTCCGAGACTTAGGTTTTCCTTTCGTAATTTAAAATCGGGAATTTAGGAATGTCATAATAACTTTGTTTTAGTTACTGCAGATAAAGCAGCTAATAATGTAATTATTGTTTCACGCCTACATTAAGTCAATGCTTTATCTCTTGAACTCGGCAGCACCAATTCTCCAATATACTCCAGTTAATTCTACTGAGGGTGATGTTGTTTCCGCACGTATCACTCGGTGCACTACTTTCAAGGCTGGTGTAAACGATAAGCAAAATAAACTGCCTACTATGTACTGGATTCCTAAATTACATAAAAATTCGTATCAGGCTCACTTTATTTCGAATTCTAGTGCTTGCACCACAATAAACTTCTCCAAACATTTAACTTCTTGTCTTACTGCCGTTAAAGATCATGTTAAATTATATTGTGACAAAACTTATGAAATCGCTGGGATTAATTTAATTTGGTCTATACAAAATTCAGGAGACGTTCTTGATACAATTTCCAATAAAAGTCAAGTTTAATCAATAAGCACTTATGACTTCTCTACACTATATACAACCTTATCACATCACCTTATTAAAGACAAGCTAATTTCTCTTTTTCAAAAAACATTCGTTAGAGAAAAAACTACATTTTTGGCATGTAATAATATTAAAGCGTTTTTTACTAACGGCAGTTTAGACAATTATACTATGTGGACTTGCAACGAAGTTTGTGAAGCACTCATCTTCGTATTAGATAATATTTTCGTCAGGTATGGCAGCACCGTTTATAGACAAATTGTTGGTATCCCTATGGGAACAAACTGTGCACCACTTGTCGCAGATTAGTTTTTATTTTGCTATGAAAGAGATTTCATGTTGAGTCTTTCAGCAGATACCCAGGCAGATGTTATTGCAGCCTTTAATGACACCTCTCGGTATCTAGATGACATATTGAACATTGACAACCCTTTCTTTCCAACTATGGTTAATAATATTTATCCTAAAGAACTTCAGCTTAACAAAGCTAATATATCTGATTTCTTGATTTAGATCTCTCGATTGAAAATGGTGAAATAACTAGCAAAATCTATGACAAGAGAGATGATTTTAATTTTGTCATTGTTAATTATCCCCAGTTAGATGGGGATGTTCCCCAAGCAACTTCTTATGGGGTGTATGTGTCTCAATTTATTATTTTTTCAAGAGCTTGTACTCGAGTTGAGGACTTCAATATTCGTAATCTTTGTATAACTAAAAGGCTACTCAATCAGAGTTACCGTTACCATAAACTTCGTAAAGCCTTTGCGAAATTTTATTATTGTAACCCTGATCTTCTTTCCAAATATAAATTCATTTAAGGACTCTTTTGCGACAAGGACTATCACAACCTAACTTCTATGGTGATGTGATTTTTAAACTTCGTAAGATTCTTGGTCATGATCACTTTCATACTATCTTTGTTAAACTTGTTAAAATGTTTATTAAAAGAGGTTATGACCCTATCATTTTGCAACGTACTGCATGCTTGGTGGTTGACCCTTTTACAGTTCGCCACTCTGCTTTCCTCTTTAATTGTACGATGACCGGACAGTCTGTGGACCTTATGATGACGCCTACCTAAAGCCCATTGGGACGGTGGCGTTTGATGTTTGTCTATGATCTTTCTTGTCGTGCCCTTAATGGTTTATTCTCTTGTTGCTCTGGCTTCTGCTAATTCATTGAGTACCTTCATTGTGGCTTTCTAGGCTATTGTTTTTTTTGTATTATATTTACACGAGCATATTTGTGTTTTACTTATATTGCTTATTGATACAGCCTTGTTGGTTAGGGATTAGATCATGGCGGGGATTTCTTTATTTACACTGTCCTGTTTTAATGGGATGATAGTAGGGTAAGTGTGAGGTTTGGTGCACCATAGAACCGGTTTACCCCCCACCCCCCACCCCCCCAACCCCCAACCCCCCAACCCCAGTGGCCTACTTTGCTACTGACCGTTCTAAGGCGGTAACCCTATTATCAACCCTTTTGTGTTTGTGATGTCGTTTGCATTTATTTCTACTTTTGCCGTCTTGTTTGTCTGTTTGCGTGTTTGTTTCTGTGTTTTGTGGTTGACTGTCCTCCTTGAATGCTACTTTCCTTGTCCGATCTTTTTATATTTCTTTTATTGTTTGTTTCTTATTGTTTGTTTCCGACTTACTTAGCTCTCTTCAATAAAAACAAAACAATTTTGAAGTATTTATAAACCTTTAAAATGTCTGTATTTATAAGGTATTATGTCAGAATCAGGTGAGATTGGTACATCTTACGTCTATCACATCACATGATGCGAGTACATGTTATGCCCCACAGATCAGCTGATGCGAGTTCATCGTATGTCTCACAGATCTGCTGATGCGAGTACATCGTATGTCTTACATATTAGCTGATGCGAGTACATGTTATGTCTTACATATCAGCTGATGCGAGTACATCTTACGTCTTGCATATCAGCTGATGCGAGTAGATCTTATGTCTAACATATTAGCTGATGCGAGTACATCTTACGTCTTGCATATCAGCTGATGCGAGTAGATCTTATGTCTAACATATCAGCTGATGCGAGTACATCTTACGTCTTGCATATCAGCTGATGCGAGTAGATCTTATGTCTAACATATCAGCTGATGCGAGTACATCTTACGTCTAGCATATCAGCTGATGCGAGTACATTATACGTCTTACATATCAGCTAATGCGAGTACATCTTACGTTTTACATATCAGCTGATGCGAGTACATCTTACGTCTTACAAGTCATATCAGCTGATGCGAGTACATATTATGTCTTACATATCAGCTGATGCGAGTACATCATACGTCTTGCATATCAGCTGATGCGAGTACATCTTATGTCTTGCATATCAGCTGATGCGAGTACATCTTATGTCTTACATATCAGCTGATGCGATTACATATTATGTCTTACATATCAGCTGATGCGAGTACATATTATGTCTTACATATCAGCTGATGCGAGTACATCTTATGTCTTACATATCAGCTGATGCGAGAAAATATTACGTCTTGCACATCAGCTGATGCGGGTACATATTATGTCTTGCATATCAGCTGATGCGAGTACATCTTATGTCTTACATATCAGCTGATGCAAGTACATATTATGTCTTACATATCAGCTGATGCGAGTACATATTATGTCTTAGATATCAGCTGATGCGAGTACATATTATTGCACAAGTAATATGTTTAAAGCCAAGGTATAATTACAAAAAAGGGACAAATTCCAAATTGCATTCCATTTTATTTAATCATGTTCAAGTAGATTGAGAGTCAAATTTATGTCATGAACAAACAATAAATTGTTGAAACATATGTTATTGCCATGTATACAAATGAGACTCGCCACGAGTTCTTACAACATTAGCTACGGTCCTTCCCTAATAAATCAAGGTGCAAATGTAAATACTACGTTAAGATTCTCATGTGTCCCTTTAAGATCATCTTACTTGAGCAAATCTGTGATTAGTGTTTTTCTTTATTGTTTTTATTGTTATCATCAGTTGATAAGTGCTGTTTGTTCAGTCAATTGTTCAATACAAGTATTCGGTATGTATTATGGCTATATGAGTTATGAACCTAACAATTGTCTGTGTTTATACAAGTAGTCCTAAGGTATTATGTCTCACAGATCAGCTGATGTGAGCCCATCGTATGTGTCATAGATCAGCTGATGCAAGTACATTTTATGTATCACAGATCAGGTGATGCAAGTACATACTATGTCTCACAGATCAGCTGATGCGAGTACATCTTACGTCTCACAGATCAGCTGATGCAAGTACGTCTTGCGTCTCACAGATCAGGTGATGCAAGTACATACTATGTCTCACAGATGAGCTAATGCGAGTACATACTATGTCGCACAGATCAGGTGATGTGAGTACATCGTATGTCTTACAGATCTGCTGATGAGTACATCTTGTGTCTCACATATCAGCTAATGCGAGTACATATTATGTCTCACAAATCAGCGAGTGCGAGTACATATTATTGTGTTGGTGCGCCTTAAAACCCCAATTCAATTATGTCTCACAGATCATTTAATGCGAGTACATATTAGGTCTCAGAGACCAGCTGATGCAAGTACATTTTATGTATCACAGATCAGCTGATGTGAGTACATCTTATGTGTCATCGATCAGCAGATGCAAGTACACTTTATGTATCACAGATCAGCTGATACAAGTACATTTTATGTATCACAGATCAGCTGATGTGAGTACATTTATGTTTCAAAGATCAGCTGATGCGAGTACATCTTGTGTCTCGAAGATCAGCTGATGCGAATAAATTTTATCTCGTACAGATCAGCTGATGCGAGTACATATTACGTCTTGACAGATCAGCTGATGTGAGTACATGTTATGTCTCACAGATAAGCTAATGCGAGTACACGTTATGTCTCTGTGAATCTCTGATTGGTTTACCAACTGTGGATCTCTGATTAATGCATAAAATGTGGATCTCTGATTGATGTATCAACTGTGGACCTCAGATTAAAGCAGCATTTGTACGAATAAACATTATGTTTTACAGATCAGCTGATGTGAGTACATAGTGTGTCTCAAAGATCATCTGATGAGAGTTTCTCGTGTGTAATAAGTTTTTTTTATTATTATTTATTGTTATTTACTGCACAGTCAGCGTATGAAATGTTCTGTTCCATTGTGCTATTGCGTTTATTAGATACAAGTAATACTGTAAATATATATAACATAACATTAAGACATTTTGAGTTATAATCTGCTTGGCACAAAATATTTTAAATACACTTAAATGAGTACACCAAGCTTTTTTCTTAAATAATATAAAATTAAAAAAAAAATCATAACAAGTCTTTCAACAAACTATGGTGATGGCGTCGTGTAGTTGAGATTTAAAAGTTGATATCGCAATAGATTTTACACGGAGTCTGGCCCGTTTAAATTAACCCTTGTATGAAACCCACGATGGCACACATCACTGTGCAAAATGATTTTCCTTGTAGGGTTCATATGTTTGCTCATTCATTACTTTTAGGTCCTTTAGACTAGAAAACGTCATTATTTGTCAGTTATACATAGGATGCCAAAACGCTCACCGTGAAAAATCTGAAAGAGTGCGCATGACATCTTTTCCTATAGCAAGCACCACCCTCACCCACGCCCGTTATTTTCATAATATGACCTTTTTCTTATTGGTTCAAATCGTTGTTTGATAAATCATAGACTAAAGTATATCGCTGCTGTTTCACCTTTAAAGATGAGATATGCTTATTGTTTTTCTGTGGTGAATGTCGGGTTTATATTTTTTGTTCTCGGACAAGCCGATGGTCGAGCTGTGCTGTTCTGTGACAGCTCTTGTTTTTAATCTTATTCATTTCTAAAATAGCATATATGTTGTATGTATTCGCATGTTTAATCTGATGTATTTGATAATAAATTAACTGTTATGGTGACAACAGTGTCTATCCTCCATTTGTTCGTCCTAGGTTACTACACTGGATTACATTTGTACGTTTTTACTGAACCGCATACACAATCTGGGACAACAATCGACCCATATGCCAATTTGCGGCATTATTTCTTGGTCTAATACCCAGAGAACATCTATAACAAACAAACGCGTAATTCATGTCTCCCTCCAGCTCCCAGATAGTACCTAGCAAATTCATGGCTGTTTCTCTGTGACCCAGGTTAGGTTCATTAGTTATGCAGTCTATAAGGTTACACTTAGCTCGATACTGGTATTCATGTCTACCTAGCTGACGGTATGTCATGTATTGTAAATAATACAGATAGGGTAGGGAGTCCACCACGGCCCAGTCCATCCAGTAATCACATTCGCCTCGGTAGTGTACATCGTCACCGATAGATCTGAACATTTCATGTTGCATAGCAGGTGGAGCACAGTAGATTTCACTGCGTATGAATCTGACACACAGTGCTGTAGATGTCCTACCTACTGATCCATCTAACAGTACGTTGTCACCAAACAGATCGTTCTTCAAAGATCCGTGTTGAGGAAATAGATAACAGTTACACATATTTATAACAGGACGGACACCAAATCGTTCCTCTATATCCCTAAGCACACGGGCACTACCTGCCATATCTCCCGTACAATACAACACAGAAGTCAACTTTAGTCTGCTTGATGACACATCTGAGTCAATCCCACATGCAAACCAGGGTAATGAGTTCCGTAGTACTTCACCACCATTGTTTATACTCAACGAAGCCACAAGGGACCCAAAGGTTGTACTTAGAAACTGTGTGAAGTGCCTAGAGACCAGTTGCTGTGTGGTGTTACCATGCCTAACCCATGTGTTCAGTATTGTGCTGATAATGTTTCGCATTGGTGTAATTGGATTACCAGAAGCGTTCACTGAGTCCAAGATTTTCTTTAAACTGTAACTAAAACAGTTGTATTCATTAAACAATAACTCGCCAGCAATTGTACCATTTAAAAAGCATGCATTAGGGATATTTAATATGTAACCGGGATATACTGAACATTGAAGGAGTATTCGCTGTCCAATATTATCCATCTTCAATTTCAATAGAAACCTTCCTTGGCTAAAAATTAGTTCTTTGATGATTCTGTTCAACTTATCCCTCTTATACACATTCACCTTTCCAGCGAA
Source organism: Cyrtodaria siliqua (assembly GCA_037043455.1). Lineage (NCBI taxonomy): Eukaryota > Metazoa > Mollusca > Bivalvia > Adapedonta > Hiatellidae > Cyrtodaria > Cyrtodaria siliqua. The sequence goes on along the minus strand of JAWPHD010014257.1, from coordinate 49,770 downwards.
TATATTTTCCTCAGGAATGAAATATTGTGGACAATAACCCCGTACTATCCATAACCGTAGTATGTGTAAGCAATGTATAATACAACTTAATAGATTGTTTTCTGTCCAAAAGGCAGACGTCGTACTTTCTATACACCAGAACAAGACTGTCTTACAATGGAAACTAGAGATACTTTCACCTACACTCGGTATAATAAGCGATTTCATTATCAATTTCAGTACAACATAGCATTTAATTTGTGTAATATTCATACTGTACATCAGACATCTTTCTGATAAGGACGGGGATATCCTCCATTCCGTGCATTCATCTTCACTTTGACGATGACCGACGGGTACAAGAAAAGAACCACTTTTCCTGGCAAATTGTAACATTGCAAAACTCGGCCATTCTGACTGACGTCGTTTTATTAACCATGGATGAGCGATATTGGGAAAATTCTTACATTTTAATGCACACACATGATCATTATCCCTAAAGCCATGTCCACCCATGTTCGTCTGTGCCGGTCCATGACGTTCAGTGTAGTTCACTGTTATTGCTGGACCACGTATGTCATTATTGACATTTACCTTAGTGATAATGTGTATACACGTATTTTTCAGGATTACACGGTTAAGTCTATCGTAAGTTAAAGATGCATCGTCAGGTAAATAGACCCGTGGTAACGGTATGTTTGGTCTAAGTAGTTGTAGTCTGCAGTAGCCTGGTGCTGTAGTCTCGTCTTGTATCATCATCAGGTTCATCTTCCCAGGCTCCCACTCCCGCCAGTTCTGAATCACATTGACTTGATGTGAACACCAAAGCGTATCTATATCAGAATTTAATCCAATTGTTGTAGTACCTTCACTCTGACTGCCGAAAAAATATACAGAACCGCTTAAACCGGTCAGGTTATCCGATAGTGTGCACATAGTCTCCTTTCGTTTATGTGTATTTCTCCTCCTCATCAATATATGTCGACTGAGACCAATCTCGTCCAACGCACGTGACAGCCGTACCGACATGGCAGGAAAATAGTCCGGTAACGGATACATGGTGACTTGTGCGTCTGAAGTACAAGTAAATAACCTATTAGAATGTATTGCCTGTTAATTTATTAAATGTAGATATATTAGAAGATAATAAATGTCAAACACACTCTTACATGTGTGTACATGTAGGTTCTCGTCTATATTTTTAGCAGAAGTTCCATAAATTCACAAAATAAATTCACAAAATAAAAGTTAATCAGTTTACAGGCACTTATCAGTGTAAAACAACAGTTTGCGCTACTTTCGTTGTGAACACGATCCGCCTTGTCAGGTAGGAACGACTACTCGTACAAGACTTATAGAGTATTGGCTTACGTATTGTTCGTTAATTATCAAACAGGCTCTGGTAGAAAACAATTGGCGTATTTCATAGATGCAATAATTAAATAAAATATAATAATAAAAAATAAAGCAAGCGAATATCACTAATATTCAGGAACGATCGATTGTACTTTAGTTCAAAATAGATCTGCCGTCGCTGCGCTATTTTGAAAGACATTCCTAACTTCCTTTCAGTGTGCCTACGGGAGAGTAAATTAAATGGGTTTATGTCTCGTTAAATCATTATATTTGGACAGTTACATGTGACACAGAGGACTGTAATCTTAAAATACAACAGACTGGACAACTTATCAAAATGGTCCTAAGAAACCTGGTTTACATCCGGCTTCTGAGCCAGTATGTACAGTAAGAAAGATGAAGTTTTCCATCCGTCATGCCTCCCCCAGGATGCAAACTATATATTTATCTATGTTCAAGTTTAAACATATTTCTTTTACATTAATTACGAAACAAGTTCTTGCATCTTATATTAAATAGTAACAAGAAGAAACTGATGCAAAACACCAGGGCGGCGCAGAATGTTTTCAAGAGATGTGTATTTATTTGCAAATTGTTATTATATAACAACAAAAACCCTAACCCTAACCCGTAAAAATAGTTTAAAAAGTACAAAAAGGTATATGGCAGGTTTTTGAATGTTTGACACTGTTTTTTGTCATAGGTGTCATGAGATTTTCCTGGGTGGAAACCAATATTGCATGGCCTGCGTCAGGAAATACCATGCTCAAGCAAAGTTTCAAAGCCGTATCTGTTATAGTTACGGACAGAAGTGCACCTTAAGGTTCCTCTAAGCCCCCTAAATGAAAAAGAAAGTACATTTAGTTTTATATGTGATTTTGTTGGAGTTTGTGCATGCTTTGTATATCGTTTTAAGCGGCTTCGAACCAAGATTTTGAAAATAATAATGTTTTTGCACAATATTTTTTATTATTATTAATATTTTGTAAAAATGTAACCGTAATTTGGGCATCATACGACGGAATCTCAAGTTCTTTTTATTTTACGGCTTTGGACAAAATAATTACGAAGAAGTCAACTTTGTCTTTTCGTTTGTCTGTTTGCGTGTTTGTTTTTGTGTTTTGTGGTTGACTGTCGTCCTTGAATGCTGCTTTCCCTGTCCGATATTTTTATCCTTTTTCATCCTGAAATGTTTATTATTTTGTATGTATATCTTTAGTTAGTTTCTCTGGATGTGGACTTTATTGTTAGAGATTTCCTTTTGATGGGATGTAGTTTTGTTTACACTGTCTTGTCTATTTGGGCGCTAGGGGCAGGATAATAGCGAGGATTGTGTGCATATAAAATCGATTCAAGCTAACCAGTAGGCCTTATTGCCTACTGACCGTTCCAAGTCAGTAACCCTGTCTCCACCACCCTTTCTGTTGTTTTTTGTCTCTTTCATTGTAGTTTCAAGTCCTTGTTTGCAGTACAGTGCGGACCTACGATGCCACCTACGTTCGGACTCTGTGGTTTCTATAGGACCCTATATATCATTCAATGTCTACCTCAGGCAGTGCCATTTGAATTTTGTCAAAATTTAATGTCACAATACCCATAATTTATAAAACTAAAACACCTATATTTTCAAATATATTTACAATGTGGGCCTATTTTTATGCCTATTTTTATATCTTCACGTGCATGCCTGCACGGGATATTATGGAGGTTTGACAGCTGTATATGAGTACGGTTTTATGAATTTTTCATGCTGATCGGGAGGCGATCGCATAAGCAACCAACTTAAGCTAGATGAAACAATCATATAGCTACTTTGCTTTGTCAAATGCTGTATAGAAATCGTCCATATCCAGAAGAAAATTGCAATATTATCATATTTTTCGCGATTTCGGAAGTGCCAAATAACATACGAATAACATACACTGGAAATTATAACCGAAAAAGTAGGTCCCACGTTGCAGGTGCACGTCGTAAATCTGAACATATTAAAGGATGTAGTAACTGTGTAATATTTATAGAAAATTAGGATGTGTATGATCTTAAATAAACACGGAAATAGAAAACTTTATTAAAATAGAGAAAAACTCCCCATCTTACTCGATGAGTTTGAGGAGACTATTTCTGGCGTAAGAATACAATTTCGTCAAAACAGAGTGAAGCCAGAAAATTATTGTAAACAAACGTCGGCGAACCTATGAATAAAGCGACATCTCATGTCCGATCAAAGAACAGTATTGACGGTATGGTTAAATATAACAAGGATGATATATTGCATGTTCATCTTTTGCTAGAAACTTCACTTAAATGCGTGTATTTAGTTAATATGCATCACCACTGTCTAGGGCAAAAAATGGCGAAATGCAGTTCAACACGAGGTCACTTTCGAGGTCAAAATACGTAACGTTATATTAGTTGGCATGGAATTTTCGGCTTGGCATAGCCTTCAGTATATCACAACAGATTTATTTTCATTATGAATTTTCATTTATTTCTCATTTTGAAGTAACTTGAGATTCCGTCGTATGATGCCCAAATTACGGTTACATTTTTACAAAATATTAATAATAAAAAAAAAAATTGTGCAAAAACATTATTATTTTCAAAATCTTGGTTCGAAGACGCTTAAAATGATATGCAAAACATGCACAAACTCCTACAAAATCACATTTAAAACTAAATTTACTTTTTTTTTCATTTTGGGCAACTTAACCAAATACGCAGTCGCCGATCAAGGGATGACAATAAGTCGCATATTTTTTCAAAAAACAAACTGGCTTTTAAAAGTGGACCTTAACGGAAACTTAACCAATATACTAAGTTCTAAAAGGGGCATAACATTTGCATAAAGCAGCACAGAGTTATGAAACATGATAAGCTGGGTCATGTTATGATGTAGAACAACTGTATAAAGTTGTAGCTGTAATAGTTACCTAATATATGGACCTATGACATAACGCCAATTTCAATACAGCAATTTCAATATGGCCAGTATTTTACCCCCAGCATTTTGGCCAGTATTTTACCTCAACATTTTTAATCACGTGCTCCTCCATAATTGCACGTGCTCCTCCATATGCAGCATCAAAAACCAATACAATAAAAGGCTGTACGTTTTAGGCGCGCCGCTAATCAATATAAATGGCTTCCTGGGTAGAACCAGTACTTAGCAAAGTGAATGAGTATCCCTAACGGTCGGCGGTACTATAAACCTACAATAAACCATGGACGGCCCTTATAACAAAATCTCCTGTGTGCCATAACGAGGCACACCATTGACGGCCCTAGTAACAAACCTACAACACACCCTTGATGGCTCTAATAACCCAGGCTCATGTGTGCCCTAACAGTCGGCGGTACTATAAACCTACAACACACCATTGACGACCCTAATAACCCAGACTCATGTGTGCCCAAACGGTCGGCGGTACTATAAACCCGCAGAACACCACTGACGGCCCTAAAAACAACGCCACAACACACCATTGACGGCTCTAATAACCCAGGCTCCTGTGTGCCCTAACAGTCGGCGGTACTATAAACCCACAACACACCATTGATGTCCCTAATAACCCAGACTCATGTGTGCCCTAACGGTCGGCGGTACAACAAACCTACAACACACCACTGACGGCCCTAATAACCCAGACTCGCGTGTGCCCTATAGGTCGGCGGTACAACAAACCTACAACACACCATTGACGGCTCTAATAATCCAGGCTCGCGTGTGCCCTAACGGTTGGCGGTACAACAAACCTACAACACACCACTGACGGCCCTAATAACCCAGACTCGTGTGTGTCCTAACGGTCGGCGGTACAACAAACCTACAACACACCATTGACGGCTCTAATAACCCAGGCGCCTGTGTGCCCTAACATTCGGTGGTAATATAAACCGATACCACACCATTGATGGCCTTCATAACCCAGACTCGTTTGTGCTCTAACGGTCGGCGGTACTATAAACCCACAACACAAAACCGACGGCCCTAATAACACAGGTTCGCGTGTGCTCTAACGGTCGGCAGTATTATAAACCCACAACCCATCATGTACGATCTAATAACCCAGACTCCTGTGTACCCTTACGGTCGTCGGTACTATAAACCCACAACACACCAATCACACCATTGACGGCCCTAATAACCCAGGCTCCTGTGTACCCTAACGGTCGTCGGTTCTTTAAAACCGAGAGTCACGTGGGCCCTTACGGAAAGCGGAACAACAGCCCTTCAACACACCATTTACATAATACATAACAGCCCAGAACCATGGATGGACTAACGAATGGCGGATCTATAAGACCACAACACACCATGTATTGACCTAATAACCCAGATGCATGTGTGCCCTAAAGGACGGTGGCACTTTAAGCCCATAACACACACTTTACGGACCTAATTACACAGTCTAATGTGTGCCCGTATTAGCGGCAGTCATATCAACCCGTAAAATTCCAGTTATAATAATAATAATAATAATAATAATAATAATAAATGCTTTATTTAATGATGGTAACTCAATCAATTTACAACAATTGTTCTCCCTTGAGGCCATCAAATGAAGAAACATGTAACACACACACATGGTTATATACATACAATATTATACAATTCTGAAGAGTTTCCTGTGGTAAAATCAAAAGTCCTTATATATAAATCTTTTAAAGTTATTTTAAAGTACTTAACCAAATGCAAGCAAATTAAAATTAACTGGTATTACCTAAAAGATAGGAATAATATTTCTTTTTAAATTCTTTGATATGTTTGGCTTGTCGCATTGGAGGTGCGATCGAGTTCCATATGACAGCACCGGAATAACGAATACTTTGTTTGTGTATACTTAGCCTATGTTTCGGGACGATTAGATCACCATTTGAACAAGTCCTTAATTTATAAGAGGAATGAACCTTTTGAAACAAAGATGTAAGATAGTCTGGAGCAAGATTATTGACGCATTTGTAAACCTGCACTGCTTTATGAAATTGTATTCGATCATGGACATTTAATCATTTAAGCTCTTTAAATAAGGGTTTTGAAGATGCATCATATGGCTTATTAAGGATGATCCGAGCAGCTCTCTTTTGGATATTTTGGATTCTATTAATATTGTTGCTGGAGCAATTTCCCCAAATAGTGTCACCATAATCCAAAATTGGTTGTATATATGCATTGTAATACATAATTCCTGTTTCATGTGTGAGAAATTTCTTGATTTTGCACAAAAGATTAGTTTTGTTTGTTAAAGAAGTACAAAGATTATCAATATGGACGTCCCATTACAGTTTTTATCAATATATACCCCTAATAATTTTTGACTCTGTACATTTTCTATTGCTGTACTGTTAACATATAATTGTTTTACTTCATTATTAAGTTTAGACAACTTTTGAGATGTACCTATAATCATATATTTTGTTTTCATTTCATTTATTAACATTTTATTTTGCTTAGCCCATTGCTCTGTTTGTTTGAGACTAAGCTGGCTTTTTGTTTGTATAATTTCAAGATTAGGACCAGACGTAGACAATGTTACATCATCAGCAAATATGTCTGTGTTTGCATTTTCTACATAAAGTGGTAGATCATTGACAAACATAATACATAGAAGTGGTCCAGGTATTGACCCTTGTGGTACCCCTATTTTTATAAGATTAGGCTTTGAAAGCTCTGTCGAAATTTGTATATTCTGGTATCGATTTGTAAGGTACGAGTTGAACCATTTTAAAGTGCATTTATCAAAATTATAACTCTTAAGTTTTGCCAACAAAAGTTCATGGTTAACTAGATCAAATGCATTTTTGAAATCAATAAAAACAAGTTCAGTGACATGTCCATTATTCAATTCTTGCAGTAACATATCTGTTAGCTTTGTTAATGCTGTATGGCAGGAATGAGATTTTCTAAAGCCTGACTGTCCCCTATAAATTAGACCATACATTTCCAGATACTCAATACACTGGTTGGCTATATGTCTTTCTAGTATTTTTGATAATGTGGGTAAAATAGAAATTGGTCTGTAATTACCGGGATTATCAGCATCACCTGATTTATATATAGGAACTACTCTTGCATGTTTTAATTTCTCTGGATATACACATGTCATAATACTAATGTTTATAATGTGACATATCGATTTTGCTATAATTGGCGCCGCCGTTTTTAAAATGTGAGGGCCTATGCCATCTAGACCAGTTGACTTTGTAGAATCAGGCTGATTTATGTATTTTAGAACTTCATCCATGGTTATGTTTCTAATAGAAAATTCCTTGTTATTTGGCATTTTTAGTCGAACAAAATCCCTTAGTTTTTCTAGATTAAGACTTTCATTAGAATCAAAAATATTATTTGAAAGATTTGTGAAAAAATCATTAAACTCATCAGCAATATCTTTCTTAGATGTGACATACCTATTACCAATTTTTACTTTGTTTGGGTGTTTTGACTTAGTTTTCCCTGATTTAAGTTCATTTATATACCTCCACATGATCCCAGAGCTTTTGTTTATCTTCTATGGCTTTGGTGTAGTAATCCTTTTTAGCTTGATCAATGAGAATATTTGTTTTATTTCTCCAATGTTTATACTGGACAAAATCTTTTGTCTTATGATAGAAATCTCTTTTATTCCTTGATTCTTTTATTTCAGGAGTCAACCAACTTGGAAGTGTGTTGCTTTTTATTCGTTTAGTTTTTATAGGTGCATGTTTACGTTACGGACTTAATAACCCAGACGCATGTATCACCTCATAGACGGGGATATTATTAACTCACTACACTCCATTTACGGACCTAAATAAACCGAATAAGTGTTCTATGGTGGCATTATAAACCCACAACACACCATTTACGGACATAGACCCATGGGTGTCACTGACGGACGGCAGTACTATAAGCCCACAACACACCACGGGCCTAATAACCCAGACCCATGTGTGCCCTAACGGGCGGCGGTACAATAATACCATAACCGATCATTTACGGACCTAATAACGCATGGCGATACTACAAAGTCACAACATACTATTTACGTACCTAATAACGCATATTTGTATGGACACATATGGGTGTGTTATATGTATACTATATGTCCAAAGGAACACACACTGACCAGATTTGAAATTTGTATCGCTTATAGTTTTAAAATACTGTTAGGTAAATGTTTTAAGATACTATTAATTAAGCACATGTTTAACTTATTGTTTTCCAAGTCATTGTTCAATCCTTTAAACCTAAAGTCATATAATGATAAACTTGAGTTAAATAAATATTAAAAAACAATATTCATATAATGTTGTTATGCATATGCTTACAAGCAAAGCAATTGTATTATTTTATTACCACGGAGTCCTTTAATAATTACATACATGTAAGTGAGAACTAATAGCATGATTTTGAATATAAGGACAGAAAATGATGGAACCGTATACAATGATGAGTCTGAGAATCTTTGGACATAATATTATATTGACTAGCACGTTATAGGGGGACCTGTGCTTTTTCTAGAAGAATTTAAAATGTTAAAAATGTCTTGTTTCCTTAATTCAGGATAAGCAGCATTAACTATACATAGTTGCTGTATATAGTAGTAAATCCGAACGTTTTTTTATTATATCGTAATACACATGTTTATTCTGGATTTCAACAGTAAGTTTTTTTTTATTAGATTGGAGTATGTCGTTTGATGAGCGTTCGTTTGGGCGTGCGGGCGTGAGTGCGTGCGGCGTCAAAATGTTTCTGCTCGATAACTTCTTTTAGGAACAAGGTATTGCGATGAAACTTACAGCGTAGGTAGATGCTATGGAAAGAAAGCTTGGGATTGCATTTGGGGTCATTGGGATCAAGGTCACTGATACTAAAAATAGAAATAAACCGTTTCCCCTCAATAACTTAAGTAAGGAATGAGATATTAGAATGAAACTTGCTGTTTAGGTAGCCTACTTATATCAAAAGGAAGTTTGGGTCACTGTTAAGGTCGTTGTTACTAAAATTAAAAAACGGTTTCCGCACAATAACTTTACATGGGAATGAGATATTGGAATGAAACTTGTCGTGTAGGTACCTTATATGGAAAGGAAGCTTGGGATTGCATTTGGGGTCACTGTGGTCAAGGTCAAGGTCACTGTTACTAAAATAGAAAAACGGTTTCCGCTCAATAACTTAAGTAAGGAATGAGATTTTGTAATGAAACTGAAGCAAATCTTTTTCTTTCTTTACAGATTTCATTTACTTGTTTGTGATTAACATGTCATTTTATTTATTACATATTGTACACTGTTTATATCACTTCAATACCAAAACTTCAACAACTTTATTTATGTAATTTGCTGTTTTTTTGTTTGCTTGTTTTGTGAGTGTGTTTTTTTATTGTTTTTTGTAGAAAACCACCTTTTGTTACTTCATTTTCATCTTACCTGTAGATCTACTGTAAAAAAAAATCAAATGGTTTTCTTGGAATTTTCACGTTTCTTGCTTGTTTATTCCTATCCTAAAATGGTTCGTCAGCAAAAAAAAAGAAAAAAAACAAACACAAAAAACATTACCAAAGGTGTAATGCATACATAATATTTAGTATGGATTCGTATAGATTAGTCTACAATTAGTAAATAAGATTTATTTGTTTTTCATTCCAAAATGCAAAGATTTTCATTAAAAAATAAAAAAGCGTCTCCGTGACTTTGCGTTATAAACCTTATCTCCGCTCACCGTTGCGGGTTCGAATCCCACTGGAAGCTCGATTTGTGATTTAGATCTCTCGATTGAAAATGAGAGATGATTTTAATTTTGACATTGTTAATTATCCGCACATGGATGGGGATGCTCCCCGAGCAACTTCTTATGGGGTGTATGTTTCTCCACTTATTCGTTTTTCAAGAGCTTGTACTCGAATTGAGGACGTTAATATTCGTAATCTTTGTATAACTAAAAAGCTACTCAATCAGGGTTACCGTTACCATAAACTTCGTAAAACCTTTGCACATTTTTATTTAAGGACTCCTGTGCGACAAGGCCTATCGCAACCTGACTTCTATGGTGATGTGATTTATAAACTTCGTAAGATTCTTGGTCATGATCACTTTCATACTATATTTGTTAAACTTGTTAAAAAGTTTATCAAAAGAGGTTATGACCCTATCATTTTGCAACGTACTGCATGCTTGGTGGTGGACCCTTTTACAGTTCGCCACTATGCTTTCCTCTTTAATTGTACGATGACAGGACAGGTTGTGGACCCTATGATTACGCCTACCTAAAGCCCATTGGGACGGTGGCGTTTGATGTTTGTCCATGATCTTTCTTGTCGTGCCCTTAACAGTTTATTCTCTTGTTGCTCTGGCTTCTGCCAAGTCATTGAGTACCTTCATTGTGGCTTTCTAGGCTATTATTTTTTTGTATTATATTTACACGAGAATATTTGTGTTTTACTTATATTGCCTATTGATGCTGCCTTGTTGGTTAGAGATTAGATCATGGCGGGGATTTCTTTATTTACACTGTCCTGTTTTAATGGGATGACAGTAGGGTAAGTGTGAGATTTGGTGCACCCTAGAACCGGTTTAAACCCCCAATGGCCTACTTTGCCACTAACCGTTCCAAGGCTGTATCCCTATTGTCAACCATTTTGTGTTTGTGATGTCATTTGCATTTATTATTACTTTTGCCTTCTTGTTTGTCTGTTTGCGTGTTTGTTTCTGTGTTTTTTGGTTGACTGTCCTTGAATGCTACTTTCTCTGTCCGATCTTTTTATATTTCTTTGTAAGTGTGTAAGTGTTGATTCTTACGGATAGCGGGAGGTATACAGTACTGGTTCTACACAGAAAAAATGGGTAGTATGCCTCCAACACAAACAATCGAACGTCACATACGTGTGTTGACAATAACATAAAACATCATACAAACGAATCCATTCAAAAAGCATTTGGTTCCAAATTACCAAAGTCGTTTAGAACTAGATTATACATTTCAGAGATGACTTAACTTTATTAAGAACTATTGAAATAGTACCATCAACCTTTTTTTAAATATCAGAATTCAGATTTTACATATATACAATATATAGAGGATATTTATTGTTTTGGAGTGAATAATATATTTATTTCATTGAGAAGTGTGAACACTTTATATTCTCATGAATGCGAAACATGAGTTAAACTATTAAACAGAACAGAACAGAACATACTCTTTATTTATGACTTAAACAAATGTTTCTCGTCATATAAATGCATTAAACAATGAAAAAGTACAAACACACAAATCATGCATACTACTATTAATTATTGGGTTTGTTGCTGACCCACTACGGAAATATAGGGGGTCTGTAGGATTAATAGGGGGCGAGGCGATAGCCGAGTCCCCCTATTAATCCTACAGACCCCCTATATTTCCGTAGTGGGTCAGCAACAAACCCAATAATTGATTTATTTCATCGACCACCCTTCCATCACTTATCTTGACCCAGATGAGGTGGGTGGGGTAAAAAAAATAAAAATAAAAAATTTATAAATCTTTTTTAGTAAAATATTCATGAACATCATATTTGTCACATTAAAATGAAGTTTGTTTATTGTTATGGTAAAGCGGCCATCACTTTTCTTGATCCAGATAAGGTGGGTAGGGTAAAAAAAAATCAATATTTTTTTTTTTTATAAATCAAGATTTCTTAGTATTCACGAACATCAAAATTGACAAATTAAAATGAAGTTTGTTTATTGTTATGGTAAAGGAGATGTATTTTTGGCAATTTTTATGACTAGACGGGCATCTGAATCGATAGAAATACTGAGGCCACACTGTCCAATAATTAAAAAAATATGTTCAATAAAAACAAATTAAATAAAATAACAATTTTAAATAATTTTAATGTTAAACATAACAAGAGCAATTAATTACTCATTTTCATAGTTGGCCTAAGAAATCACAGTCTAACAATTTAACAAATTACAAGTTATCACAGTGAGTCACAAATAACAAGTTACTATAATCACAGTTGCAAATCACCCGATTCTTTCACAGTCACAAATCACAAATTTCTATCACAGTCTCAAATCACAAATTATTATCACAGTCCGAGTCGCAAATAAGAAATTACTATCACAGTCTCAAATCACAAATTTCTATCACTGTCCCAAATCACAAATTATTATCACAGTCCGAGCCGAAAATCACAAATTACTTATATCACAGTCACAAATCACTAACACAGTCACAAATTTATCACAATTTACTATCACAGGCGCAAATCACAATTTATCTATATATCACAGTCACAAATTACTATCACAGTCACAAATCACAATTTTCTATCACAGTCGCCAATCACTTTCACAGTCGCAAGTCACAATTTAGCACTTTTTCCAACTAATGTTACCGCGCTCATTGTCCTATAATTTATTCAATCCCCAGTGCTGAAGTATTTTTCACCATTTTCTCGATTAATCAATCATTTTAGTTACTTGTTAATAGTGATACTGTTAATCCATGTAACACTGCAATTGTGAAAAACTGGGTTCTGTGACGCATTATTTCTTGCTGATTGAAGTTGATTAGATGGCATTTCAAAATCATTAAACAACTCTTCCGGATTAATGCCAGCCAACTGGTTACTTATATCCTGCAATGGTACATTGCTTGCCATAGATGTTGAAGGTGTAACTGGACCTGAATATGGTACAAATTGGTTCGTTACTGTTGGTACAAGATTTTCTGACAACGCTTGTCCCATTTGTACTTTCTCGTGGTCATCAACCCTCTGGTACACTGTCAAGGACTGCACTGACTTGTGGCCAGTAACAGCCATGACTTGGGCAGGTCCAAACATATTTTTGGACAATAGTGTGGCACCTGTGGCTCTGATGGAATGGTTTGTGTAAGATTTTGATATCCCGGATAATGTACATAGCGACGACATAAAACCCCTGAGCTTCTTCTCTCCTACTGGCACGTTACAATACCATATCGCATCTCCCGACAGAAAGCTGTCTTTTTTTTTTGCCATAATCTGGAAATGAAAATAATAAAAACAAATACTTTTTAGGTTTAAATGTGTATTTTTGTAACATTAACTGTTTTAAGAATAAATAATTAACTGAAAGTTCAAACAAAATTAGGAAGATATGACCGGCAACAAAAATAACACTTGCTTCTTAGATTTGTATTTCGCTATAGTGACGTTCATTCGTGTAAAGGTTATTGCCAATATAATTATTGGTTACCGTAATACAATCGCAAATCCAGGAGTCTAGAGTTTGTGTGTCTCTAATTATTTGGACACATTTTGAAATGCAGATGCTGTCTCTATGTACCCGGTAATATGAAATACTTGTTAAATAGAGTATTTATCGTTTTAACTAACCTGTTACACTCAGGATTCAGCTTGGAGACATACTTCTCAAAGGACACTACAGGGCACTTTTCTGAACCTGTTAATATAACGTACACATTAATCTACTTAGTTGTCATAAAAAAGACACGTACCAACAACATTAGTGACAAAAAAGAACAAATGGTTTTAAAACATTTATATTGATGTAAAATTATAGTTTTTGCCTGTCTTGACAAAATTAAGATGTTTGAAATAAATAAAATGAATTTATACAGATTTTCTTCGAAGAAAAGGAAAATAAGCTTTTTAAAAAAATAGTCATTCAACGATAACCGCCAAACTTTGCAGTTTTGGTAAATATAAGTTTTAGGCATACCTGGCGTTTCTGGCATTACGCCTGACGTAGACTCCTTATCAATTCTATGATTTTTGGTGAGCTCGTCTTGGATTTTCTTGACATATTTTAGACCCGACTGAGAATCCACTTCAATGGTAAATGTGCTCTTGTTCATGGAGTGCATGTTTTCGTTGCCTCTCCTACAAAAATACAGTCGGACGTCAAATTGAACCTTATGAAACAGTCCCTGCGGTGTGTCTGTATTCATGTGTAAGCTGGAATACAACTTCTGTAAGTCTGCCTCAGTGATTACAGGATAGTGTACCACATCTCCTTTCCCTGTCCTTTTCAATTCAACTAGCACTGCCTTAAAATTTATGTTACTGCCCACAAACTCAGTGTCTTTTATGATATCAAAACGTTTATTAAACGGTGGGTTCTTGAGGTAGCGGTTAATACCGTGGCGTATTCCCTCCATTGATGTTATTTTGTAAGTGGATCCATCAACTCGTCGCAAATCCATGTAAAAACGCCCCAAAGCGCTATCCAATGCCGCCACCGAAAATGTTTCAAAGTCAGCATTTTCACCCTTTTCCGACAAATACTCCTTAAAAATCTTTGCTGCAAACTTGTTTGCCTTTAAAGTTTTGTCTGCGTTGAGATTAAGCCGCCTTTCCTCTTGTTCTGCGGCTGAAGTTGCTCCAAATCTACTCACGGAAGCCATTATTCAACTTTGTTGTTGTCTGCAGTTGAATTGACAAGGTGAAGGTCGACAAGGGAAATAACTCTTGTTGTTACAAATAAAGGCCAAGCAAAACAAAAAGTTTGTTTAAAACGCGACAATCCGATATGAATTGAATATTTGTTAAAATTTGTAGTTTTGTTGAGGAAAATAATGATTAAAAAGACGAATCTTAGTGAATGGCATCCATTTTGTTTTTGTGTGTCAATAGTGGGTCAGCTACTGACCTACTATAGAATAATAGTGGGTCACCATGTGACTGCTCTTATCCAATGAAAAGGCCAGAAACTAGTGGGAGGTGAAATAAACACTCATACAACTCATCCATTCACTCTGACGCCCGAAATATCTCACACATTCACTCTGGCGCACGTATTTACCCTGTTATAATGATTTAACTATTCCTATTACATAGTTTCATGTTAATATTTTAAGTTTTACTAGTTTACATGTCATGTCCAATGAGGATGATCATATTTTTTTAGTCATTATACATTGCAGTATTGCGAATAATAAATGCTTCCCTAACAAACCTAGATAACCTAAAAAGCTCTTGCTGGCTTGAAGACTGCAATAGCTGAATAAATGTAAAAACACTTGGATGTCTGTAATAGTATTTGTTATAATAAAATAAATTGAATTTGCAGATTTTACCTTTTTAATCTGCCATCTTTAAATGTTTCTATTCGAAACAGTAAAATGAACATTTAGCAATTGTAAGAAACATTGCACATTGTAGTCTTATATACAATTATGTCAGGGCCTCAATAAATATTTTCCACAGTAGAGGATTAACAAGTTTGTGATCGTCTCTAGCTGTAAAATGCCCGCAATCTGTTGATGCTGGTGTGATGTTTTTAATCTTCCGATTAAACCACTGCGAAATGTATCACGAAGCTTATCGTCATATTTAATTGTAATTCGTTCCGTAGGCTGAACGTCATGCTTATAATATTGCAATTAACAATAAAAGATAACGGTGCATGATCGGACCATTCATTGAAAGGTTCAACTTTAAACTCCCTTACTCGTGCAAAATCACATTCTTTTAATACCAAGTAATCAATTACACTCGCACCGTTACGACTCATATATGTGAACGACCCTATGGAATGATCATTACCTAGCCTATCGTCAACCAATCTCAATGGAGTGGATTTACACAAATCAACGAGCTTGTAACCTTGCGCATTACAAACAGTATCCATAGAATTACGACATAATGGATAATCCGGCATGTAATCATTATCGTCAATATCGCTCACTATTCTATCGCACATAATATAGTATTTTTACCTACACGCGCATTCCAATCACCCAACAATTAAGGTAGCTCCCTGGTTATCGAAATAATTAACATCTTGTAAGATCTGAAACAGATCTACGTGTGCAACATTATATGCAGGTGAATATAAACCCCAGACATAAACTCCACATAAATAAATGTCACTATCAGTTTGAAAAAATAATCTTATCAAGTTTCAGCCATACAATAGTATCATAGTGATTTCTCACAATTTGTATTCCATTTTTTATATTGTTTTTACAATAAATTACGGTCCCACCACTACATCGCTTAGCATTTCTATGTTGGAATTTACGATAACAATTGTAACACTTATATCCATTAAGATCAATCTTAGTTATTAAAGCTTGGTCATTTCGAGATGAAATAAAATCTATTATTCACGACAACAAAAACAAATTTTCTTTTCATTTTATGCTTTATAAACAAAGTGTACTGCAGTATCCCGGTGGCCGTTTGCAGAAAAATAAATAAAAATATGTCTTAGTGCCATAACATTGTTGTTTTTAATTCCTCATAACTTCTAAACTACTTAACCGATTTCAATAATATAATCTGCGACTCATTTTATTAGTTATATAAAGTTATTTCCAATCCAATGATATAGCGCTTGTACATATTCCAGTCTGAATCTATTTTTAGAAAGTCTTGTAATGCTTAACTCCGCCCACGAATGCCGCCATCTTGAAATTCGGACAAACAATCGCAGAAGTCATAGAATAACAAACGATGGATTGATCTACTTTACAGTTTTCATATACTAAATTGTGCTTAGTGTATATACTCAACATGGTCACAACAAAACATTCTGCTGGGGAGAGTGCAAAAGTGATTCAAAAACGGGGGAAATGCGAGAAATCTATTTCATTCGGTTCGGGAATGTTTTTCCAAAGCCAGACTAAGTCAAAGAACGAGAAAAGTGTCTCCGATGGGTAGAAATATGTGGCCGGAAATATTTCACGTTCGTCAGGCAACGTAAAAAGGGATACCTACATATGGTCTCTTCATTTTTGTTGGTGGAAATGGTCCTACGGAAGAAAATCCGGATCCGATTAAATGTGGGAAGCAGGTAATTTGACTTTTGTTTACAGTGCTTTATAAACCGAAAGTAGTAACGCGTATAAATTCGGATGTAGTAGTACCCGGATAAAATACATCGTAGATGATCACTATTTAAAACATGCGAAACGAACAGAGTGTCGTGTCTCTACAGAAAAGGTGTGTTATCTCAGTATATGCAAGCTAAATGAAAGTAAATTGTTTTTACTATATTTACATGTGTGAAATTAAAAGTAAATTTGGGTTTGTTGTTTGTATTTTTAGCTGCTATACCGCCCGTGTTCGTTGGAAACTCGGGTTAATTTTGTATTTAATGTTTGTATAAGCTGACTTTAAATGAATAATGTTGTATCTTGTTAATTCTCGCATACAGACAGGAGTTATTCAGGGGTTGATATTAGGTCAACTACTGTTTATTCCATACTAGCTTGTGCTTATTATACAAACCGGCTTTATATTTTATTACCACTATTCTTAATGAAATACTGCTTCTATCAGAAGTAATATCAGCAATGTTTTGAATTAAGTTTTGCATTGTATTGCAGGTTATCAGGAAAAGACGAGCACCTGTAGTAGGCCACCGCTTTATACCGCAGGAAGAGGCAGCGACCAAAGATATTGCTAAACACAGAATTCATGTTGAATTGAATTGAATGTTGTTTAACGGCTCATCAACACAGTATAGGTTATTTAGAGCCGCCCCAGAGAGAGGGGAATGATACATAGGAATCCGGGAACTTGCCCTACTCTTATTATCGAATAGATTCCCATGGTTCTTTTACGTGCTCGGAGGATAGACCGATACACGGGACTGCCCGGTTTACGTCCCCATCCGACGGACGAGGCTAAGAGAAAGTGTCTTGCCCAAGAACACACCGACGGAACGCAGTGGCACCACGGAGGATTGAACCCGGGGCCTCCGGTTACAAATCCGCCGCGCTACCAACTGCGCCACGCCGGCCCGCTCAATTGAAAGAATGAAAAAATTCAAACTTCTTCAAAAAATAATTCCTCAGAAGCTCCAGCCTGTCTTTTCGCAATGTGTTTTTGTGATAGGTTGTCTAGTGAACTTTCAAACGCCTCTTGTCAAGTGAATTGTATTTAAATAAAAACATGTCGGTATATGATAAAAACGTAGAGCAGCCACTAAGTATGTTTCTATCGATCAGTTCGTGAACAAACATATTTGAAAAGGATTAAAAGGCTTTAATCCTTTTCAAATATGTTTTTCACAATCTGATCGATAGAAACATACTTAGTGGCTGCTTCTGTCGATCAGATCGTTTTTCACAAACTGATCGACAGAGACATATTTAGTGGCTGCTCTACATTTTTCAACGTGACATTGATAAGTGTTGTAAATGAGTAAGTTTTCTTAATGAATGATGTTATTAAAAAAGATTCATGCAAGAAACTTAGACTTTCTGTTTTTGTATACCGTTTTGTTTCACTTATTCTTGGACAGTTTAAAGGAACACATGGCAATCTTGATTTTTTTAAATCCCGTATTATTTATAAGAAAAGTATAAAGCATATTGTTTTTGCATATATTTCTATGGAAGTATAACAAGGAAAAGTTGAAAAATTAAAATTGCATTTTAGTATAAATGCAAACAGATTTATCGAGTCAAAATAATACTGGATTAATAATCGAGCGGCTAATTATAACATGTTTAGCCCCGTTTAGCCCCGTGTGGTTCCCGGGGGCCCCGTTTGGTCAAAGAATAGGGCCACTGCAGATCCCTTTTTTATCTCGATGTGCACGGAGGACGAGCCTGGCATGTTCATGCCTGTTAGGCGCCATATAACCTTTCATGTGTTGGTGCGCCTTAAAACCCAGTTCAATTAACATGTTTAATGCTTGAAATACAAGACTTCAAGATTTCCATCTGTCCTTTTAAGTATCGTAAACAAATCATTATTGATTGATTCTTTTTGAACTGCCTACAACACATTTCAGGTCATACAGATATCTCTCGCTCCCATAATGGAGGAATAATGTTAGTTAGCTGGTTCTTAAACTTGTCCAAACTTTTCGTTGATAAATAGTATCGGACAAAGTTTGATAAAGATCAATGCAAAATGAAAGTGTTCGAGTGTTAATAACAAAAGTTAACGGATGGACAACATGCTATTCCCTCTGAAAAGGAAGAAAAGACAGCAAAAACCGTTAACGTGTTGTGTGACATGCTTACGACTGTCTTCCCTGACCGATAACTGAACTTGAATCTCGGTCAAACATTTTTCAATTGAAATCAATATAAACACAAGTACTACTCAACAACCAGTTAAAAGTTACAATTTTTTTTATTTGTTGTCAGTAAAAGCATATAAGATATACATATTAACAAAAACATATCATAACAAATTCAACAATAGACAAGTTACCAATATACAGCAAGGAA
Organism: Cyrtodaria siliqua; assembly: GCA_037043455.1. NCBI lineage: Eukaryota > Metazoa > Mollusca > Bivalvia > Adapedonta > Hiatellidae > Cyrtodaria > Cyrtodaria siliqua. The sequence continues at coordinate 30,269 of JAWPHD010014257.1, read as the reverse complement.
AAAATTGATTTAAAACAACTTGATCAAGAGTAGTTTTAAGTGACACAGTATAAAGTTAAATGTTTTTTGCATATATATATAATTATACTATTCTTCAATTAACTATAGGAAATTAAAAACATAAACTGAATTGTATATATGCAAGGCTGGTCTAAGTCAAAATGCTACTGGATTAATAAATTGATACACCAATTTTGATACTTCATAGAACATTCAAGATTGCCATTTGTCCCTTTAAGATCGAAAAATCATGGTATGGCGCATCAGTGATCAATTTAAAAGTCATGAATGACGCAAGATATGAACATTTAATGCTAGTTTAAACATAAATCTAGATGCATCAATTTTGAAAAAGGATTGGGAGGAATGTCATCATGTAAAGTTGCTTCCGAAAATAAAAAAAGTCATATAGCTCCAAGGAATGAACATTTGATGTGTACTCATTTTAACGCTAAAAAACAAAAGACGAAATAGTTTAAAATTTGATTTTATGGCACGGAGTTTTTTTTATTTTCACTCCGTTTAACGCTATAACAAAAAGTTTTATTTGCTTTACATATATACGATATACGGGCACTTTCTTTTAAAACCCAGAACCGGCTATCTACAGCTAATATCAGCGTAATATTGTAGGATAATGATACATACTGCATTAGGTATTGTTAAAATGTGTACAGTTACATCGTACAAAACATTCACTCGATACGATGCCATAACCTTGGATTTGACGAAATAATGACCTTGCTTCGCACAGTCTAGCATTTTTTGGACATGTCCACTTTCAAAGAATGTCAGTCCCTTTTTTAATGGCTTAGCAGTATAAAGATCTTCAATGTCCTTATCTTCATCCTCGCTCACATTCAATATCAAACTTTTATTGAGAAATTGCACCGACTCTATTATGTGGTTATGTATGTGCCCCTTGTTGAATTGTTTGGGCATTTCTGCTGCATGGCCAGGAAATTTTCTCCAACCGCTATATGGCAGTAATGGAACATCCGATGATGATGGTGCTGTCAGTTTAACGTATTCGTTTTTCAAACTATACCACTTTTCCGCCATCAACACTTGTCTTCCCCTGCAGCTATGCAGCTATATATAACAAATAAATAAGTGAGTGTATCTGCAGACAAAAATAAATACTGCTGTAAAGATCACACATTTAGACAATCACATGTTTACCCAAGCCGAAAGTATACGTCAATTTAAAAGCAGCATTATGTTTTCCCCGTTTACATATGTATGCATGGGTGGGTGGGGTAACATTTATTGTTACATTCGTCGTTAACTCGTTTCGTGCTTTAAAATTATTGGAGGCGGGTATATATTGTCATAATCGTAAGAATTAAGATTGGTTTACATCATTTATAATCACAATATATAATCTTGGTTCGTATAAACACAATATCAATCGATTTAAAAAGCATGTTGACTGTTGTCAAGAGCCGAAAGTTGTTTACAACAGACTTATTTTCCTCACCTTTTCAGTATTTTAGTTCTGTCGCCTGTTTTAGGAAGTCCTCGGCATTCTAGCCATCTCAATAACTGTGTATTCGAATGTTTTTCAACCTATTCGTACATAAATTTAGCCCCAGGTATATCTTTTTCTACGAGAATGACAACTGTATAAACGCATCGCTGGCTGCCATTGTTCTCTGTTTGTCCGAAATATCGATCACGTGATAGACTGTACTATTTTTAGCATATGACCGCATAGTCTGTGACGTTGCAGAAGAAGGATATTGTACAAGCGCTATACTTTCGGAAAAAGTAGTTTTTGGAAAAAAAATGACCAACTGACATTTTACATTGTAAATGGCAACAATTTAAAAATACTTGACCAGTTTTCAAAACTATAGCTCATTTTCTTCGTTAGACCACTTAGAGTCGAATGATATATTTCTAAACAATTCTAAACAAATAAAAGAAAGAAAGAAAAAAAAGTAGTTCCGGCACGTATGAAATACCACTTTTATTTCATTGCTAAATTCCACTATTTCACTGCTAAGCATACATTTTTTTTATGTATCGTCTGGAACAAGAAGCAATCAAAATAATTTCTGTGCCAATTTCTATTACCTTAAGCTATTTTTAGGTTAAATTTACTCCTCTACACAGCATACACCATCTTGTACACCAAAATACCAATTGAGGGACACGCGGCAATCTTGCTTTCCGCCAAACACGTGGCATCCCATTAGTTTTGATTTATATTTGCGCTGTTGCAAATCATAATTAATACTTATTTAAATAGGACCAATCCAGTTATTGTTATTAATATTACTAAATGTGATTTGATTTCACCAATAATCTATTTATAGTAGAATAATGACGGAAAAAAACACCATCTTGAATAACCTTCTATTAATATAAGCAAGCAGGATAAAAGTGAAAACTAATTATTGATGAATAAATCCAGGTGCTAATTGTAATGATATGAGTCCATACTCTTATCGTGCCGTGCAGGTGAGGAGTTCTGATACGTTCCACACTCTTAGCGTGCTCTTAGCGTGCCGTACAAGTGAGGGATTCTGATAGAGTCCACACTCATAGCGTGCCGTACAAGTGAGGGATTCTGATACAGTCCACACTCATAGCGTGCTCTTACCGTGCCGTACCATTGAGGGAGTCTGATACAGTCCACACTCGTATCGGGCCGTGCCAGTGAGGGATTCTGATACAGTCCACACTTGTATCGTGCCGTACCAGTGAGGGATTCTGATACAGTCCACACTCTTATCGTGTCGTACCACTGAGGGATTCTGATACTGTCCACACTCTTATCATGCCGTACCATTGAAGGATTCTGATACAGTCCACACTCTTATCGGGCCGTGCAAGTGAAGGATTCTGATACAGTCCACACTCTTATCGTGCCGTACCAGTGAGGGATTCTGATACAGTCCACACTCTTATCGTGTCGTGCCAGTGAGTGATTCTGATACAGTCCACACTCTTATCGTGCCGTACCAGTGAGGGATTCTGATACAGTCCACACTTGTATCGTGCTGTACCAATGAGAGTTTTGATATAGTCCACACTCTTATCGTGCCATACCATTGACGGATTCTGAAACTGTCCACATTCCATACCAATGAGGGATTCTGATACAGTTCGCGTTCTTATCGTGCCGTACCAGTATGGTATTCGGACCACAGCGAAAGCCAGGACAGCATTTAGATGGACACTAGTCGCATATATATCTCTCGGACAGTTTGAATGGGCGAAAACACAGAACATATGTCTGTTTGTACTGCCGGCTCATACATCACATACTTTACAGCCGATGGATGTATAGGACGTTTTGCACCATTACAAGGGATGTTCCATGCAGAATGACATTTCAATTACACTCATCAGATGATCTTCACACAGTCTTTATGATTATGAGGCCGGAATATTTCCTTAGGATAATTAGAAAGGAAGCTACGAAGGCAGCGGAATGCAGTTTCAGTTCTAAAATGATACAGAACACAGTACAGATACATACAATAGTAAGTCCGGAAAGATCATAAGCTGAAGAAGTCGGCCTGTCATAAAAAACAAAACAGTAAAACCTAAAGCACCTCACATTTGTATCAGGTGTTCAGTGATCAGCATAGATGTAACAGATAATGATGTACTAAAACCGTTTACACGAATTGAGGTTAGGAATAGCACATCACTCTTTGTTTTTGTTTGCAAAGTGGTCCAAGTCTGATGGCATTGAATGTCCACATTGGGAGCATTTAAAATATTGTAATAACACGCTGAGTGATAAATTGTACTGTCCCCACTCTCAAGAAGACATCACTTAAGAGTAAATGTCCCAGTTTTGTAATTTCCTGAGTTTCCCAGTTTTCCATTTCCATTATTTGTTATTGCTAGAATAGTTAAGTTTTCATGTGTGGGAAATACGTTTGTATTGGACATTGAATTAATGTTCGTGGCCTTCAAGTAAAGTAGGCAGGGACCCGTTCTGGAAGTGACGTCACGAACTTAAAATAGTAATGAATTCCTTCAAGCAAGTTAGACTGCAGTGTTTGAACGTTTCATGCTAGGTTACGTGGTCGAAATAAAATGGATACAAAAGGTGCACCCTAACTGAAGGATTCCTTAATGACTGGCAAGTAATCAGTTTCTTTAATTCATTCTTACTGATGAAAATTCCAGTGATTGACTGCATTACTGATGAAAATTCCAGGGATTACATGCTCAAGGTCACGAAGTATGAATACTCGAGGATATATCGTCACCTTAGTGGTAAAAGGTGCTATCTGACATTTTCGGTGAAAATGACATTTTGGGATATTTATAAACCTTTATATAGTATGCTTCTTTAAAAAAAACATGTATGTTATATTTAGCTTACTTAAAAAGATATGGAACAAAATTAAAAGGTGCTATCTACATTTAGAGAAAATACTTGTAGTAAAAGGTGCCATGTGTGTATTACTTGGAAGTAAAAGGGGCTATTTGGCAAATAAGGGGCTATTTGGCAAATAGCCCAATATTCTGCAAACTAGTTTTTCAATGTTCAGTGGTGATAACATGATTAAAGGAGCTATATGGCAAACAGCTCCTTATATTACCCTGGCGTTGTTTTGTTTCAGGGTAATCAGAGTGGACAACTGTGCTATTGCATTACACTGCTTTGTTATTATACCATTTTTACAGGATAACTTAATGAAATTGTGCACATTTATATCAGGAATGTGCTTGTGTTCAGATGAAATAAGTATGTACTGCAAGCAATGGATTGCAACGTGTAGTAATAGGCGCTGATGGTAATTGCTTTTTCGCAGCAGTTGCTAAAATTATACATTATCCATTGCTAGCAGACATACATGGATTCAGAAGTTCAATATGTGACTTTATGTTGCAACATACGGAGATATACTGTGTTTTTTTAGATCAAAGTGGAAAGCATCTGTTCGTAACGGTTACGATGTGAAGAAAAAACATATACTTCTTCTGCAGGAACGAATGTGGATAATAAGACAGTTAAACCTCAAAACATCAAAGAACAAATTTAAATGTAACTCAAAATTCAACGAAGAACAGCGGCAATCAATATTTAACATATACTACACACTGGCAAGCTATGAAAGATCGTTCATTTGTGAGATGGTTTCGAATGAAATACCGCGTCAAAAAAATATCAGGAAGAAAAAGTATTTCTTGAAAACAAGAAGGATCGAGTGTGCAAGAACTTCTTCCTTAAAAAAGAGTATGATAATGGGCCTTTGGAAACGGCCGAAAACGACACATACGAAATATTGCAGTCTCGGTTTGATTGAAATTGGAAAGAAAACAGTATCATACACTTTGAACAGGAAACATCATGGGGCATTTGAGGGTGTAGATATGCGAGGTCGTGCAGCACCAACCTCAAAGATAAGTGAAGACAGAACAACGGTTGTTCTTGAACACATACATAACTCTCCAATAATGGAATCACACTACTCCAGAAAGCTTACTTCAAAACAATACTTAGCACATGACTAGAACATCAAACTAATGTGGGTCCTGTACAAGGATATGTGTAGAGCGAAAGTAAATGAACCGGTAAAGGAAGGAAAACACCGTCAATTGTTTTGCAATGACATTATTTTGTCATACTTTAAAAATAAAAAATATCCGTGTTCTCTGTGTGAAAAATTTGCAAAACATAAAGCGTCTGTCACACTGATTGAGGAAATGGAAGAGGAACATAACACTCATCAAAAAGGTTGAAGGAAGTGAAGAAAAGGAAAGAGATAAAGAAAGTTGTACTATTCCAGTCTTGTCATAATGACATTATGTTGTACTATTTCAGGAAGAAGCTTTGTTGTTACAATCTAATAATTTACTCCTTGTCATAATGACATTGAGTTGAACTATTCCTGGAAGCTTTGTTGTTACAATCTAATAATTTACTCCTTGTCATAATGACATTGAGTTGTACTATTCCTGGAAGCTTTGTTGTTACAATCTAATAATTAACTCCTTGTCATAATGACATTGAGTTGTACTATTCCTGGAAGCTTTGTTGTTACAATCTAATAATTTACTCCTTGTCATAATGACATTGAGTTGTACTATACCAGGAAGCTTTGTTGTTACAATCTAATAATTTACTCCTTGTCATAATGACAATGAGTTGTACTATTCCAGGAAGCTTTGTTGTTACAATCTAATAATTTACTCCTTGTCATAATGACATTGAGTTGTACTATTCCTGGAAGCTTTGTTGTTACAATCTAATAATTTACTCCTTGTCATAATGGCATTGAGTTGTACTATTACTGGAAGCTTTGTTGTTATAATCTAATAATTAACTCCTTGTCATAATGACATTGAGTTGTACTATTCCTGGAAGCTTTGTTGTTACAATCTAATAATTTACGCCTTGTCATAATGGCATCGAGTTGTACTATTCCTGGAAGCTTTGTTGTTACAATCTAATAATTTACTCCTTGTCTTAATGAGATTGAGTTGTACTATTCCAGGAAGCTTTGTTGTTACAATCTAATAATTTACTCCTTGTCATAATGACATTGAGTTGTACTATTCCTGGAAGCTTTGTTGTTACAATATAATAATTTACTCCTTGTCATAATGACATTGAGTTGTACTATTCCAGGAAGCTTTGTTGTTACAATCTAATAATTTACTCCTTATCATAATGACATTGAGTTGTACTATTCCCGGAAGCTTTGTTGTTACAATCTAATAATTTACTCCTTGTCATAATGACATTGATTTGTACTATTCCTGGAAGCTTTGTTGTTACAATCTAATAATTTACTCCTTGTCACAATGGCATGAGTTGTACTATTCCAGGAAGCTTTGTTGTTACAATCTAATAATTTACTCCTTGTCATAATGACATTGAGTTGTACTATTCCTGGAAGCTTTGTTGTTACAATCTAATAATTTACTCCTTGTCATAATGACATTGAGTTGTACTATTCCTGGAAGATTTGTTGTTACAATCTAATAATTTACTCCTTGTCATAATGACATTGAGTAGTACTATACCTGGAAGCTTTGTTGTTACAATCTAATAATGTACTCCTTGTCATAATGACATTGAGTTGTACTATTCCTGGAAGCTTTGTTGTTACAATCTAATAGATTACTCCTTGTCATAATGACATTGAGTTGTACTATTCCTGGAAGCTTGGTTGTTACAATCTAATTATTTACTCCTTGTAATAATGATATTGAGTTGTACTATTCCAGGAAGCTTTGTTGTTACAATCTAATAATTTACTCCTTGTCATAATGACATTGAGTTGTACTATTCCAGGAAGCTTTGTTGTTACAATCTAATAATTTACTCCTTGTCATAATGACACGGAGTAGTACTATTCCAGGAAGCTTTGTTGTTAAAAACTAATAATTTACTCCTTGTCATAATGACATTGAGTTGTACTATTCCAGGAAGCTTAGTTGTTACAATCTAATAATTTACTTCTTGTCATAATGGCATTGAGTTTTACTTTTCCAGGAAGCTTTTTTGTTACAATCTAATAATTTACTCCTTGTCATAATGACATTGAGTTGTACTATTCCTGGAAGCTTTGTTGTTACAATCTAATAATTTACTCCTTGTCATAATGACATTGAGTTGTACTATTCCTGGAAGCTTTGTTGTTACATTCTAATAATTTACTCCTTGTCGTAATGGCATTGAGTAGTACTATTCCAGGAAGCTTTGTTGTTACAATCTAATAATTTATTCCTTGTCATAATGACATTGAGTTGTAATATTCCTGGAAGCTTTGTTGTTACAATCTAATAGTTTACTCCTTGTCATAATGACATTGAGTTGTACTATTCCTGGAAGCTTTAATGTTACAATCTAATAATTTACTACATATCATAATGACATTGAGTTGTACTATTCCAGGAAGCTTTGTTGTTACAATCTTATAATTTACTCCTTGTCGTAATGACATTGAGTTGTACTATTCCTGGAAGCTGTGTTGTTACAATCTAATAATTTACTCTTTGTCATAATGACATTGAGTTGTTGTACTATTCTAGGAAGCTTTGTTGTTACAATCTAATAATGTACTCCTTGTCATAATGACATTGAGTTGTACTATTCCTGGAAGCTGTGTTGTTACAATCTACTAATTTACTCCTTGTCATCATGACATTGAGTTGTACTATTCCAGGAAGCTTTGTTGTTACAATCTAATAATTTACTCCTTGTCATAATGACATTGAGTTGTACTATTCCAGGAAGCTGTGTTGTTACAATCTAATAATTTACTCCTTGTCATAATGACATTGAGTTGTACTATTCCAGGAAGCTTTGTTGTTACAATCTAATAATTTACTCCTTGTCATAATGACATTGAGTTGTACTATTCCAGGAAGCTTTGTTGTTACAATCTAATAATTTACTCCTTGTCATAATGACATTGAGTTGTAATATTCCTGGAAGCTTTGTTGTTACAACTAATAATTTACACCTGGTCATAATGACATTGAGTTGTACTATTCCAGGAAGCTTTGTTGTTACAATCTTATAATTTACTCCTTGTCATAATGACATTGAGTTGTACTATTCCTGGAAGCTGTGTTGTTACCATCTAATAATGTACTCCTTGTCATAATGGCATTGAGTTGTACTATTCCAGGAAGCTTTGTTGTTACAATCTAATAGTTTACTCCTGGTCATAATGATATTGAGTTGTACTATTCCAGGAAGCTTTGTTGTTACAATCTAATAATTTAATCCTTGTCATATTGACATTGAGTTGTACTATTCCTGGAAGCTTTGTTGTTACAATATAATAATTTACTCCTTGTCATAATGACATTGAGTTGTACTATTCCTGAAAGCGTTGTTGTTACAATATAATAATTTAGTCCTTGTCATAATGGCATTGAGTTGTACTTTTCCAGAAAGCTTTGTTGTTACAATCTAATAATTTACTCCTTGTCATAATGACATTGAGTAGTACTATTCCAGGAAGCTTTGTTGTTACAATCTAATAATTTACTCCTTGTTATAATGACATTGAGTTGTAATATTCCTGGAAGCTTTGTTGTTACAATCTATTATTTTATTCCTTGTCATAATGACATTGAGTTGTACTATTCCAGGAAGCTGTGTTGTTACCATCTAATAATTTACTCCTTCTCATAATGACATTGAGTTGTACTATTCCAGGAAGCTTTGTTGTTACAATCTAATAATTTACTCCTTGTCATAATGACATTGAGTTGTACTATTCCAGGAAGCTTTGTTGTTACAATCTAATAGTTTATTCCTTGTCATAATGACATTGAGTTGTACTATTCCTGGAAGATTTGTTGTTACAATCTAATAATTTACTCCTTGTCATAATGACATTGAGTTGTAATATTCCAGGAAGCTGTGTTGTTACAATCTAATAATTTACTCCTTGTCATAATGACATTGAGTTGTACTATTCCAGGAAGCTTTGTTGTTACAATCTAATAATTTACTCCTTGTCATAATGACATTGAGTTGTACTATTCCAGGAAGCTTTGTTGTTACAATCTAATAATTTACTCCTTGTCATAATGACATTGAGTTGTAATATTCCTGGAAGCTTTGTTGTTACAATCTAATTGTTTATTCCTTGTCATAATGACATTGAGTTGTACTATTCCAGGAAGCTTTGTTGTTACAATCTAATAATTTACTCCTTGTCATAATGACATTGAGTTGTACTATTCCTGGAAGCTGTGTTGTTACAATCTACTAATTTACTCCTTGTCATAATGACATTGAGTTGTACTATTCCAGGAAGCTTTGTTGTTACAATCTAATAATTTACTCCTTGTCATAATGACATTGAGTTGTACTATTCCAGGAAGCTGTGTTGTTACAATCTAATAATTTACTCCTTGTCATAATGACATTGCGTTGTACTATTCCAGGACGCTTTGTTGTTACAATCTAATAATTTACTCCTTGTCATAATGACATTGAGTTGTACTATTCCAGGAAGCTTTGTTGTTACAATCTAATAATTTACTCCTTGTCATAATGACAATGAGTTGTAATATTCCTGGAAGCTTTGTTGTTACAAATAATAATTTACTCCTGGTCATAATGACATTGAGTTGTACTATTCCAGGAAGCTTTGTTGTTACAATCTTATAATTTACTCCTTGTCATAATGACATTGAGTTGTACTATTCCAGGAAGCTGTGTTGTTACAATCTAATAATTTACTCCTTGTCATAATGACATTGAGTTGTACTATTCCAGGACGCTTTGTTGTTACAATCTAATAATTTACTCCTTGTCATAATGACATTGAGTTGTACTATTCCAGGAAGCTTTGTTGTTACAATCTAATAATTTACTCCTTGTCATAATGACAATGAGTTGTAATATTCCTGGAAGCTTTGTTGTTACAAATAATAATTTACTCCTGGTCATAATGACATTGAGTTGTACTATTCCAGGAAGCTTTAATGTTACAATCTTATAATTTACACCTTGTCATAATGACATTGAGTTGTACTATTCCTGGAAGCTGTGTTGTTACCATCTAATAATTTACTCCTTCTCATAATGACATTGAGTTGTACTATTCCAGGAAGCTTTGTTGTTACAATCTAATAATTTACTCCTTGTCATAATGACATTGAGTTGTACTATTCCTGGAAGCTTTGTTGTTACAATATAATAATTTACTCCATGTCATAATGACATTGAGTTGTACTATTCCTGGAAGCTTTGTTGTTACAATCTTATAATTTACTCCTTGTCATAATGACATTGAGTTGCACTATTCCTGGAAGCTCTGTTGTTACAATCTAATAATTTACTCCTTGTCATAATGATATTGAGTTGTACTATTCCAGGAAGCTTTGTTGTTATAATCTAATAATTTACTCCTTGTCATAATGACATTGAGTTGTACTATTCCAGGAAGCTTTGTTGTTACAATCTAATAATTTACTCCTTGTCATAATGACATTGAGTTGTACTATTCCAGGAAGCTGTGTTGTTACAATCTAATAATTTACTCCTTGTCATAATGACATTGAGTAGTACTATTCCTGGAAGCTTTGTTGTTGCAAGCTTGATGAAAAATACACAGTCTATCTGCTCTCCAGCGAACATAAAAGATATAAAATACCATTCTGATACATGTGGCGGTCAAAATAGAGACCAGTTTGATGCTGCATCATAACTATAATACATCGTTTCAAAGATTCCGCTAATTAAAAAAAAAGAAAGATATAAAAATCGGACAGGGAAATTAGCATTCAATGACGACAATCAACCACAACACATAAAAACAAAAACGCAAACAGACAAACGAGAAGGTAAAAGTAATAAAAAATGCAAACGACATCACAAACACAAAAGGGTTGACAATAGGGCTTCCGCCTTGGAACGGTCAGTGACCAAAAAGGCCACTGTGGGCTTACACCGGGTTCTAGGGTGCACCAAACCTCACACTTACCTTATTGTCATCCCAATTAAACGGGACAGTGTAAATAAAGAAATCCCCGCCATGAAATTTTCTCTAACCAACAATGCAGCGTTAAAAGGCAATATTAGTAAAACACCTAGATGCTCGTGTATATATAAATACAAAAACGCCTAGAAAGCCACAATGAAGGTACTCGATGACTTGGCAGAAGCCAGAGCAACAAGAGAATAAACCATTGAGGGCACGACAAGACAAGACCGCGGACAAACATCAAACACCACCGTCCTAATGGGCTTTAGTTAGGCGTCATCATAGCGTCCGCAGCCTGTCTGGTCATCGTACAATTAAAGAGGACAGCGTAGTGGCGAACTGTAAAAGGGTCCACCACCAAGCATGAAGTACGTTGCAATAACCTCTTTTGATAAACCTTTTAACAAGTTTAACAAAGATAGTGTGAAAGTGATCATGACCAAGGATCTTACGAAGTTTGTAAATCACGTCACCATAGAAGTCAGGTTGTGATAGTCCTTGCCGCAGAAGAGTTCTTAAATTACTTTTATATTTAAAAAGAAGATCAGGGTTACGATAATAAAATTTTGCAAAAGTTTTACGAAGTTTATGGTAACGGTAACTCTGAAGGAGTAGCCTTTTAGTTATACAAAGATTACGAATATTAATACTATCTTTGTTAAACTTGTTAAAAGGTTTACCAAAAGAGATTATGACCCTATCATTTTACAACGCACTGCATGCTTGGTGGTGGACCCATTTACAGTTCGCCAATATGCTTTCCTCTTTAATTGTTCGATGACCGGACTGGCTGTTGACCCTATGATGACTTCTACCTAAAGCCCAAAAGGACGGTGACGTTTGATGTTGTCTTGTCGTGGTGCCCTCAATGGTTTATTCCCTTGTTGTTCTGGCTTCTGCCAAGTCATTGAGTACCTTCTTTGTGGCTTTCTAGGCTATTGTTTTCTTGTATTTATATATACACGAGCATCTTTGTGTTTTACTTATATAGCCTGTTAATGCTGCCTTGTTGGTTAGGGAATATTTCATGGCGGGGATTTCTTTATTTACACTGTCCCGTTTAATTGGGATTACAATAGGGTAAGTGTGAGATTTGGTTCACCCTAGAACCTGGTTTAAACCCCTAGTGGTCTTTTTTGCCACTGACCGTTCCAAGGCGGAAGCCTTATTGTCAACCCTTTTGTGTTTGTGATGTCTTATTTGGAATTTTATTCATCTTTAAAATTGTTCTTTGTTTCTGTGTGTGTTTGTGGTTGACTGTCGTCCTTGAATCTTACTTTCCTGTTCGATTTTAAATCGATATTTTGTATATCTACTTTTCACGTTTAATACTGAAAGCGTTATGGAAATCCAAACGCAAAATGCGTCTTTACGAAAAAAGGGTCGTCGTCTGTCATGGCCAGCAACTGATTCAGATATGTACGTGTGTTACAATTCTAAAATACCAGTTTCAACACAGCAGAAAGCAGACTTGCCGACTCTATGAAAAAAAGGAACAATACCTGAAGATTTTCATGGATATTTTTTCGGCCTTGAATGCATCTATTCAGGCAAAAGACAAAATATCAGGGGCCTCTTCAGATGAAGAGGATGATTCAAAGTGAGACAATCATTTAGTAGGACAGACAACGTTATATTCAAGACTCATGAAGATAAAACTAAATGGTTGAAAACAGTTTAAGCCACTGTGTTGTTGGGCAGGCATTGCTTATTATGTTAATTACATACAGTATTTAATATTTTATGTTTTATGGTACATAGCACCTTTTACGAATTTTCAACTGTATATAACTACGTTTTTTTAACGGGTGATACAAGGGGCTAAGTGTGAGATAGCACCTTTTAATCTCAAATTATTTCTGTTGATCGACCTACGGAAAAAAGTTCTATGTACAAAATTTATAAAATTTACTATATTTCTCAATTGTATTTAAATTTAAATATCATAAATAGTAATGAAATAGTATTCTCAATGTATCTTTAATTGCAAAGCCTTAAATCTTGAAACTCAATCTTTTCCAATGTATCAACAATTTACACATTTACCACTAAGGTGACGGTATAATGAACGACATTAAAAAAACATATAGTACCATTTCCATGTGTTTATCCTTTGAGGAATAAAAAATCAAATCAATCTGAAGAAAGCATATTCAACGTACCTCTACCAGCCGTAGGTGGGACTAACGGTCCAGGATTTGCTTCAATACCTGCCATGAGCAGAAGCAGTACTACAAACGATACCGAGCCGACCATCTTCATGCATCCTTGGTAGTTTACACAAACCCTCAGCAGAACGACGTCCATCCCATGGCCTTGTCGGAATGAGCCTATACGACAACGGTATGTGTTAATGTCGACGCCCATGTTAACACCTTAAATGTAAAACGAAATAAGGCTGTTATAATAAAATGATCGCTTTTGCGCTAGATATACACATGGTGTGCCAAACATCTCTTTATGCAAACATATTTTCAGCTTAGTATATTTAAAACATTACCATGAAGTATCTTGTCCAATAAAGGATGTTATGGGATGTTGAAAACAAAACCAGTAAAGAGGATCCTTTGAAAGCAACGAGCACAAACAGGCAACACAAACACGAGAAAAAATAGCAAAATCGGTGTTTTTGAATCGGTTCGTGAGAGGACATATAAGCTGCAACACCTGCCACGCACCCGCACCCACTTCCCCCCACCCATCCTCCACGGCCCTGGCTTAAGTGGTTTTCTACTTAAAAAAAGGGTATACATTTATGAAATTGATGAGAAATGTAAAGCCATACTGATTGGGCTCGATGATCCCACATAACTCTACTGAAGGTCACATAACTCTACTGAATGCCGCATAACTCTACTGAAGGCCACATAACTATACTGAAGGTCACATAACTCTACTGAATGTCACATACCTCTACTGAAGGCCGCATAACTCTACTTAAGGTCACATAACTCTACTGAAGGTCACATAACCCTACTGAAGGCCACACAACTCTCCTGAAGGCCACACAACTCTACTAAGGCTACAACTCTACTAAAGGTCACATAACACATAACCCTACTGAAGGCCACACAACTCTCCTGAAGGCCACATAACTCTACTAAGGCTACAACTCTACTGAAGGCCACATAACTCTACTGAAGGCCACATAACTCTACTGAAGGCCAGACAATTCTACCGAAGGCTACATAACTCTACGGAAGGCCACATAACTCTACTGAAGGCCACATAACTCTACTGAAGGCCACACAACTGTACCGAAGGCTACACAACTCTGCTGAAGGCAACATAACTCTACTGAAGGCCACATAACTATACTGAAGGCCCCATAACTCTACCGAAGGCCACATAACTCTACTAAAGGCCACACAACTCTACCGAAGGCTACATAACTCTACTGAAGGCCACATAACTCTACTGAAGGCCACACAACTGTACTGAAGGCTAAACAACTCTACTGAAGGCCACATAATCATACTGAAGCCCACATAACTCTACTAAAATCACTTACGGCACTGATAATTGCTTACGTTTGAATACTGCTATTATACATCACTACTCACGGGCAGTTTCAATCAAACTTCAACATGTTTTCTTGAGTTTGACTATTTTAATCAGTCTGTATTCCAATACGATACGGTTGCATTACTGGTAGCTAATACCTTAGAATTTATGTTTAATAAGAGAAAGCACTGATCATGATAGTATTACAATATCTTAGTTCGTTCAAACAGAGATTCCAGACGACTATATTTGTTGTTAGTTTTGTTTATTCGTATATGAATTATAACTGAATTATAACGTGACTCGCAGTATTGATGTGTAGTTTGAAGAAGAATACTGTGAAATAAGAATGGCGTTTAACGTTGAAATTAAAGAAATATATAGATACAAATTGCAACACCAACTTGAAGTGCATATTTTACAAAAAATATTCTTAAAATCATGAATCCCACAAATGAATTCAATAGTTGTACACATTATCCGCCGGAGATACTAGAGGGCTTAATGGTCCTGAATCCCTCATCTAACTCACATGAGATCATCTTGGGCAATGCAAAAGAATGGGGGTTATGCTGTTGAAGTTATTGCTCGGAATGCGTGTTCCAATATAGGGCATAGCGTCATTGACCTTTGACCGACTGACCACAAAAACGATTGGACTCCTCTCTCACCAAGGGCAATATACAATTATATTTCATGATGGTGGGTATTATGCTTTCGAAAATATCGCGCAGAATAAATATATTTCCATATAAAGTTATAGTGACCTTGACCATTGCCTAATGACCCCTAAAAAAACGGTCCTCCTTGTACGAAAAACAACTACCTTTAACATATGATGATTGTGGTTGTTATAGTTTCAAAGTTATGCGCGGAATGTATTTCCATATAAGGTCATAGCATAATAGTTATTTTGACACTATCGCGTATAATGCGTATTTCCATATATCATGGCGACCAACACCTACTCAACCCCAAAACAGGTTTCTTATCTTATCAAGGACAATTTGTCATGCGTCTGGGTGTTATGATTTCGGAGATATTTTGCAAAATCAAAATTCGTATGTATTTGTATACGGTCATGGCGACGTGGGGTGAGTGCAGGGTGGTGGGTGAGAACGTGCGGGACAAACTCCGCCGTTTCATCTAAAGTTTGGCTAGTTATTTAACTTAACGCAAATACAAAATGAAGACGCTAGAGTGTTAATAAGGCCTAATATGACATTTATCGAAAAAAATAGGGTCATGACTCGGTGTTATTTATCCAATCTAGCGGGGTTTCGAACATGTCTGAGCTTTTATTAATATCAACAATCTGGCCATGTTTATTAAAGAATGAATAAAGCAGAATTCGTTAGAATCGAATGTGTCGCCTGAAGTTTCTATTTTTACTAACATTGTTACTAGCATCTACATTGACCTTGACCCGAGTGACATCAAATGCAATCCCAAGCTTTCTTTCCAATAAGCTACCTTCACAGCATGTTACGTTCCAATATCTTATTCCGAACGGAATACCATGTTTAGTAACAGCGACATTCGGACCCCTATTCGAGTGACCCCAAATGCAATCTTAAGCTTTCTTTCCATTAAAGCTTCATACACAGCAAGTTTTGTTCATATATCTCATTCCTAACTAAAGTTATTCGCCGGAAACCATTTATATATTTTTAGTAACAGCGACCTTAGACCTTGACCCCAGTGACCTCAAATGAAATACCAAACTTTCTATATAAGCTACCTACACAGCAAGTTATGTTCCAATAAATATCTCATTCCTAATTGAAGTTATTGTCATGTGTTATGTGTGCATATATTTGTTTGCGTATCACACTTTTTAATGAACAAAATGCATGTAGCGAGCTGTCAACCCTTTTATGTTTGTGATGTCGTTTCCATTTATTATTGCTTTTGCCTTCTTGTTTGTCTGTTTGCGTGTTTGTTTCTGTGTTTTGTGGTTGACTTTCCTCCTTGAATGATACTTTCCCTGTCCGATCTTTTTATATTTCTTTTCAATGTCAAATGGCTGTTATCCGCGGTGACAATGCAATATCCAGACACGTTTGTGGGGGTGAGAGGTTCAACACGTAATTTGGTTTGTGTGTGGTATGTGGGGGGACATTGTTTGAGTGAGTGGGAAGGGGGTGACTTATACTCTGCCACCCTATCACCTTTCCAGTGTATACTGCATCCCCCCCACCACCACCTACTCCTCACTCCTGTTCATAGGCATATATGGCATGATGCGTTACAGTATATATTTTTAAATATAATTATATATATAAATTTAGATAAGCCCGTTAATGTTTAAGTTGTTGTATGCGTAAAAATACTTGCAGTTTTTGCATTATAAACTCTGTTTTTAAACTGAAATTTATTTAAAAGTATATGTTCTTAAATTATACCGTATTCGTCGATCTGGCACTGTGGCCGTTAGAGTAAAGGAGTCCTTAGTCTCGGCCAGCCAGACCGTATTATGCATATGTCTTACTTGCAAATATCGGTCTGGGCAGATCAGGCCAATTAAAGCGCCCACTAGCGATTAGCACAATTTATTCGCGCGTTTTTTTCACGATCAGAAATCGACGTTTGCGTGACGTCATGTTGTAAATAAACGTACAACGTCAATTGATGATGCATCAGTTAAACTTTTAACGTCACTTGCTGCTTCTCATAAGTTAAAAATAAGACATTATTTTCAAAATTAACTTAAAAATATGTTTTTTGAAAGTCTCGTGTAATCTCTAAAAAGTCTCGCCAAAATCGCCCAAAACGTTAGGGCGATTTCAAACGTCCTATTTTCCTCCAGGCCCTGGTTCTGGATCCGTGAAGCATAGCATAACGAAGAAATCAGAAGCGGGCCGGGTGACCGAGGCTAAGAAGTCCTTACTTTAATTTGTACTCTGTGGTTCCTGGTTCAAATTCGTATTGATTTAACTTATTTTTATGTTTTAAAGTATTTGTGATTGATGTGACTAGAATATTTAACCCATTAAACAAACCGTGTTTTGCATAAAAAAAGTTAAGAAACCTAGAGAAAACATTGTAACAGTACAGTAGTGAAAACAATACTATCATCAAATATTATATTCTAAAAAATCCGGGGGATGACATCAGGACCTCTGGCCTAGGTTTGCCTCGGTGTTTATTTTAAACTCTGCCTGCGGACCTGCCGCTTATGTCGCTAGATAGTCGACATACTTATGTGTTTGTTTATCAAATATGTTTCTTGGATATATACGGATTATAAATTTAAATATAAGGTACTAGCTTTATATGTTCGTTTATTTGTGTGTATGTCGTGTGCATTACAATACATTGTTGACTTTTTGCTCATGTCTATGGCTTTGAATGTTGCGTATTTGAAGGTTATTGCTTATGTGTATTGGATGTTTTCATTCAAGCGATTTAAATGTGACATACCATTTTCCTATACAAAAAGCTGGTGAATCGACATCGACAAATTTTCGTAATTACTGACGAAATAGCCATCCCCTTTAAAATCGCGCGTTCAAACCCTGTTTATATAAAATCACACAAAAAAAAAAAATCCCAGTCTAGCAACATTAGCTTATAATACACGCTGTTTGTTTTCGTTAAAACGACATGTATTTATAGTAACTGTGTAGCTTTAATTCATACACATTTATGAAATGAACAGGAAAGTAAGGTGTATTCTAAACTCACGTTTATATCCAGTGCTTGTTAATAGTACGTTCTTGTTGAAGAACATTTCATAACAAAGGATATTGCATGAATTCCTGTTTAATATTGAAATTTTGAAATTGGATACAATTATATGATATGAGTCTGTATCTAAAGAGTTTAAGTCCGGTCTATATTAATTAGGCACGAATGTAAAATTTAATGGATTACATTACTCAACAAATGTGACATGAGATTGAGTAGGACAACGTCTGGGGGACGTGGTGTTGGGTGTATCTGTATAACTACATACAGATAATTTAGGCCTATTGTAACACTACGGCCTGGCAATTGTACTTAACCTAATAACAGTTTATAAATGTAACACAATTAGAGTTAAGTACATCCCTGTTAATCTGTATCATAACTGATCATGCAATGGGAGTTTTCTAATACTGTCAGTTAGTTGTTGGTTAATGATCTGAACACCTGTTATTGTTTACGTGCTCTAAACTTAGTTCTCTGGAAGTTTCTGGAAAACTATGAAGTCTGGGAGTTAAGAGATATTGCCATATTAGGGGAGACCATTCGCCGAAAGAAGGTCTTATGGGTAATGTATGCATACACTGATGTAATCATCATGGCGTTAACCTGTAGCTACACAGGTCGATGTCCATATGTGGGGCATGACTAACTGCCGAAAGGTAGTCTGGGGGAATCTTCTAATATAATACTGAGCGCACGGAAAGTCTAAGAGGGTAGAGAGTAGAGAGTGGATAGTCGTGGGTTCAGGAGTGAGGAGTCAGTCGGTCTTGTATCCACAAGATGGATCCCCGCAGGCTAAAACAGGGTGTGGGATAAGTTAAACTATACTATTGAAGCTAGTATAGTAGGGCAGAGGATTTGGACATTTGAAAGTTTCTAAATACTATTATACTTTGTGAACCTAAGACATTTAATAATAGGGACTATTTAAGTAGTTAAGAAATGGAAGTATTGAAAACCACTATTCGAAAAGGATATGTATATATATATATAACAGAATGTTCATAGCGTATTCGGACTGTTTGTAATTATTCGGACTGTTTTATATGTACCAATAAATGATGGAAATCACAACGCAAAGTCCAGACCTTGTTATTAAATGTACCAAGCATGACATACGACCCCGTAGTGCTACACTATTACCTTATATGTTAAATGAATGCTTGTCGTTTAATATATATCTACCATTTATTCTCTCAATTTTCAGTCAATAACAAAATAAAACCCTTTTATCATAATCGATATCAAAACCATTTGAAAAGCATTGTGACATATCAATAATCTATAATCTTTACACAAAGTAACAACGCACCATTAATATATTCTTCATAAAATATATCTTGTCAATGAATATGTGTTTTGTCAGTTAATTTCACAAATACAAGCTTATCGGGGAAATACATCGTATGATCATGATAAATGCGCAACAGTTTGTATTGCTTCAACTATTTATATTTTAAAAAAATCATGACAATTCGTCAACCTCGTTTAAAACATTTAAAGAATACATGATACGAAGATAAATCAATGTGCGTGTATGTGTGTTTGGAGAGTGGATGGGTGTGTGTGTGCTGTGGATGCTTGAACTAATGCATCTTTGCTTTGTCATACAGTGATGGCTTTGTAGTGCATATATAATACAGGAACTAGCCAGCGGATTGAAACATACAGCCTTCGGACAACAATCATTTTCTAAAGTGTTTGGTTCGAATTCGATAGCACTTGTTATTTCAACATAGAACTTTATGATATTGTATGGTGTATAAATTCCACGTTAAAGGTACACACGGAAATCTTGATTTGTTACTATTTAATTATATGCAAGCAGGTTTAATGTTAAACTGCTATTGAATTAATAAACGAATGTGCTAGTTGTAATGCTTGATAAAACTTCAAAATTTATGTGAGTCCCTATAATACAACATTCAAATTATGCTATATCACAAGTTCTCTGTTTACACATTCAGCCAACGTTTCAATGGAATTTTCATCCACCTTTACAGTTTACACAATATTTAACAAATTTAAGTAGCATCAGTCTTGCACCTTACAGTTATTATTGTTTGTGTAGCATGTTCGGTAACATTTCCTTTGATGAATGCAAAGCATTAATCGTTTAATTCGGAGTAACTAAAGAGGCGTGGCTATACCGTATGTCATCGGGGTCGTGTAAAACAAAACTATGTAGTGGGTTTTTCTTGTATTCCTTTATTAGGTGACCTATCGATATAAAAACAAGTATTTACAATAACGAATACCTTAATATATATCACAGAGTCAGTTAACATATTAGAGTAAATATAATCATGTAATGGTTATCCCATCCTAGTTCAATTCCAGCATTAACATATATGTAAAAGGTAATATATCGCATTCTCAATATATCGCATTCTCTATTGAACTTACATATAAACAACCGCCGCCATTATTGCCGGGCCTTTTTAAAAGACTTCATCACACCAACATTGCAATTAGCATCAAGTCCATGATAAATTATAACAACAAGTTTAGCAATGACTTATCATGGATAGATGTATATTCGAGATCTCTGAAGACATATTATTTTAACAGTTGTAGTGCATGTAAATGCAAATACAGTTAACGATCTATAAAATGGCGACTGTTCAAAATGGCCTAGTGCGAGCGTGTCCCTAATATGCGGGAATTCATATTTCATACAAAGAAGAGGTTAAGGTTCATTCACACCCAATCAGATCACTCGACCACACTGACGTATACATGCACATGACATTATAAAACATGGACTGACCTGACTTACATATACAAACAATGGACAAATACCGGACACTTAGTATATTGGATTGAACAGGAGGGCCACAACATATAGGGAAAATATAGGATTTTGACAACATGCTAAATGGGATAGTTTGACTCTGTGACACGTACTACAACTACCAGATAGAGGAATTTAGAGTACGGTCACTCTGACGTCACAGTTTTACTAAGTAGGTATAAAAAAGATAGTGTCCGTCTCAGCTCGTTGGTTATTTAAACACCTCGATGGCTATGCGCATCTCGATGTTTAAATAAGCCAACTCCCTGAGACCAGACCCTATCTATTACTTGTGAAGCCCTAATCGGTAAGCTCATGCGTGTGTCCGTCCGTACAGCCGGACGTCCGGTCTGTCATATCGGAGTATTATGTCAGGTTAAGGTGATGAAACACATATGTATTTATATTTATACCTTAACGTTGTAGACAACCAAACAGGAACGTCATACTGCCACGCATAAAACGTATAAAACGTATTACTAGGTCAGAGGTGCTAACATATAATGATATGTAACATACTATAATGTACTGTAATAGAATACAAAGTTCATTTCTTTACCCGGCATCCTCTATAGTTAATCACAAAAGTTAATAGAGCTCAAGAATAACATGTCTTTCCCATGGTTTATTGCAAACACCAGAGACTGTCCTTGATAATTGTTCAGTCTGCCATGCTAGATACATATGCAGTCTCAGTTCATTAACAATGTTAATATGAAATCATGCTTAAGGCGCCTTTACCAGAAAGTAATGATTATATTAATGAATTGATGAGTGAATGAATGAACGAACGAACGAACGAACGAACGAACGAACATACGAATTAATTAATTGAAGTGGGGCATGAGCTTTAATACATCTAAGAGCGAAGTCATTCAGGTTACCAAGGCGAAAACGAAAAACAAAAGCACCTAAGGTAAGGGAATATTCTTATAAAGCCGTAGTACGCCTCCAATTAGAGTATGCCAGCTCTGTCTGGGATTCGAACGTCCAATCAAATATAGACAGGCTGGAAATGGTCCAGCGTCGAGCTGCCCGATGGACCCAAAATGACTTTTCCAGGTACTCGAACGTCACTGAGATGCTGGAGAGGATGGGCTGGCGATCCCTTGAACAACGGAGGTCAGATGCATGTCTATGTCATTTTTATAAAATTGTATATGGCTTTGTAGCTCTTCGAATTCCAGCCTATATACAAAGTAACAATAGGGTCTCAAGATACTGCCATTCAATCACATACAGACAAATACACACTGGAGTGAACTATTACAAATATTTCATTTTTCCTTTAGCCATAGTACAGTGGAATGCAGTGCCAGAAGATGTTGTACTGATGCAAGACTTGAATAAGTTTAAGCATGCTGTCAGTCGCATCAACCACACCAAACCATAAGTGCTGTAGTGTTGTTTTTACCGATTTTATCTTTTTCACACCTTAATTTTAACACACTTTTCGCACTATTTCCTCACCTTTTCTTACTTTTAAACTTGTTATCTTGTCTACAAACAGAAACAGGCGCGCAACCTGCTCGAACTTACCCGTGAAGGTGTGCAGCAGAACACAGAGATAGATAGAAGGAATGAATGAATGAATGAATGAATGAATGAATGAATGAATGAATGAATGAATGAATGAATGAATGAATGAATGAATGGATAAACGAACGAAAGAACGAACGAACGAACAAAAACTAACGAACAAAGAACAAATAAATGAATGGGAATAAATGAGTGAATGAACTAACGTACGAACTAACAAACAAATTAATTAATTAATAAATTTATGTTTACAAAGTAGTGTATTTTAAGAAATCTAACTAAATAAAGTGGTTTGATATTATTCGTTAATATGTTTACTCTGACATTGTTTTTGTCGTGTAGGATCACAGGTCCCGCTGTTTATAATGGCTTGTTTGACTGTCAGCGGTTTTATAATGTTTGACATTCACTCTGAACAAAGGCAAAGATGTACAAGATTATGATTTGGTCTAGTTTGTTAAATGATCTATGTTGAAGTCATATTATCGCATATAATGTCAAATAAGAAACACACTAACAAAATAAATATAGTTATGCCTGAAAAGGCAGTCGGGATAGCCAACTACAAAGTGTATAAAACATACTCTACATACAAATAGTTTTGAAAGAAAATAAAAAGAATCCCATATCCCAGGACGCCATTTGCATTGAAAGTTCAGAGAGCAAGCCCACACAAACGATGACGTCATTATTTTACCAATCAACGCTATAATCTCCCATTTCATTGGTTCAATATGAAATCCAGTTAATTTTATCTAATAAGATAATTTCCAGCTTCCAATCGAATATTGTGCAGGCTTGCAGAGAATTTCTATAGGTAACTGTAAATCACAGTTAGCCATGCAATTTCACGAGAACATTGTGATATTCAATTTTGATTCAGATTTTGAGGCCCACCCAATAAAGCCTTTTTGTGTGCAGTAAAATATAAACTTTGTGACTTTGGTTTATGAAGTGGGTAACTTTGAATAAGTAAAAATAAATGAATTTTCTGTACGATATTGATGAAATTTGGCAAATGAATAAAATAAAGATGATATATGAATACTACAATTTTTTGTTTTTGTAGCTTTATGGGATCCTAATAAATTTTATCAGCAAAAAGATGTGCGTTTTCAAATGTACTGAGTGTATACATAGCTTGAACTAGCTATAGGGTATATAAGACACTGAACTAGTTTTATGGTATATAAAGACATTAAACTAGGTTTATGGTATATAAAGACGTTGCACTAACCATAGAGTATATAAATACATTTAACTAGCTTTAGGGTATATAAGACATTGAACTAGTTTTATGGTATATAAAGACATTGAACAAACTATAATGTATATAACTACATTGAACTAGCTATAGGGTATATAAGACATTAAACTATGTTTATGGTATATAAAGACATTGAACTAGTTTTATGGTATATAAAGACGTTGAACTAACCATAGGGTATATAAATACATTGTACTAGCTATAAGATATATACAGACAGTCAACTAGCTTTAGGGTATATACATACATTGAAATAGCTATAGGGTATATACAGACATTGAACTAGCTATAGGGCATATACATACATCTAACTATCTATAGTGTATATACGACATTGAACTAGCTATAGGATTTATGAGACATTGAATCAGCTATAGGATATATACGTCATTGAACTAGTTATTGGTTATATAATACATTGAACTAGCTATAGGTTATATAATACATTGAACTAGCTTTATGGTATATAAATACATTGAACTAGCTATAGGGTATATAAAGACAGAGAACTAGCTTGATGGTATATACATACATTGAACGAGCTATACGGTATATACAGACATTGAACTAGCTTTATCATATATATAGACATTGAACTAGCTATAGGGTATATAAGACATTGAACTAGCTTTATGGTATATAAAGACATCGAACTTACAATAGGGTATATAAATACATTAAACTAGCTATATAGTATATAAAGATAGTGCTCTAGTTTTATGGTATATAAAGACATTGAACTAACTATAGGGTACATAAATACATTGAACTCGCTATAGGGTATATAAGACATTGGACTAGCTTTATGTATAAAAATACATTGAATTACCTTTATGTTATATAAAGATGTTTACAAACCATAGGATATATAAATACATTGAACTAGCTATAGGGTATATAAAGACAGTGAACTTGCTTTATGGAATATACAAACATTGAACTAACTATAGTGTATATAAATACATTGAACTCGCTATATGGTATATAAGACATTGGACTAGCTTTATGTATAAAAAGACATTGAATTAGCTTTATGTTATATAAAGACGTTTACTAACCATGGGATATATAAATACATTGAACTAGCTATAGGGTATATAAAGACAGTGAACTTGCTTTATGGATTATACAAACATTGAACTAGTTATAGGGTATATACATACATTTAACTAGCTAGAGGGTATATAAGACATTCAACTAGTTTTATGGTATATATAGACAGTGAACTAACTACAGGGTGTATAAGACAGTGAACTGACTATAGGGTATATAAGACATTCAACTAGCCGTATCATATATATAGACACTGAACTAGCTTTATGATATATAAAGACACTGAACTAACTATGGGGTATATACATACATTTATGGTTTAAATACATTGAACTAGCTATATGTTATATAATACATTGAACAAGCTTTAGGGTATATACGACATTGAAATAGCTATAGATTATATAAGGCATTGAACTAGCTATAGGGTATACAAGACATTGGATTAGCTATAGCATATACGTCAATGAACTAGCTATAGGTTATATAAGACATTGAACTAGTATTAGGGTGTATAAGACATTGAACTAGCTTTAGGGTATATAAGACATTGAACTAGCTATAGGTTATATAAGACATTGAACTAGCTGTATGGTATATAAACACGTTGAACTAACCATAGGGTATATAAATACATCGAACTTGCATTATGGTATATAAGACATTGAACTAGCTATAGGGTATATACATACCTTGTTCCAGCTATAGGGTATATCAGACATTGAACTAGCTATAGGGTATAAACATACCTTGTACTAGCTATAGGGTATATAAAGACATTGAACTTGCTATAGAGTATATGCATACCTTGTACTAGATATAGGGTATATCAGACATTGTACTAGCTATATGGTATATAAAGACATTGAACTAGCTATAGGGTATATACATACCTTCTACTAGCTATAAGGTATATAAAGACATTGAACAAGCTATAGGGTATATACATACCTTGTACTAGCTATATGGTATATAAATACATTGAACTAGCTATAGGGTATATAAAGACAGTGAACTTGCTTTATGGAATATACAAACATTGAACTAACTATAGTGTATATAAATACATTGAACTCGCTATATGGTATATAAGACATTGGACTAGCTTTTTGTATAAAAAGACATTGAATTAGCTTTATGTTATATAAAGACGTTTACTAACCATGGAATATATAAATACATTGAACTAGCTATAGGGTATATAAAGACAGTGAACTTGCTTTATGGATTATACAAACATTGAACTAGTTATAGGGTATATACATACATTTAACTAGCTAGAGGGTATATAAGACATTCAACTAGTTTTATGGTATATATAGACAGTGAACTAACTACAGGGTGTATAAGACAGTGAACTGACTATAGGGTATATAAGACATTCAACTAGCTTTATCATATTTATAGACACTGAACTAGCTTTATGATATATAAAGACACTGAACTAACTATAGGGTATATACATACATTTATGGTTTAAATACATTGAACTAGCTATAGGATATATACGACATTGAAATAGCTATAGTGTATATATGACATTGAACTAGCTATATGTTATATAAGACATTGAACTAGTATTAGGGTGTATAAGACATTGAACTAGCTTTAGGGTATATACGACATTGAACTAGCTATAGGTTATATAAGACATTGGACTAGCTTTATGTATAAAAATACATTGAATTACCTTTATGTTATATAAAGATGTTTACAAACCATAGGATATATAAATACATTGAACTCGCTATAGGGTATATAAGACATTGGACTAGCTTTATGTATAAAAATACATTGAATTACCTTTATGTTATATAAAGATG
Source organism: Cyrtodaria siliqua (assembly GCA_037043455.1). Classification (NCBI taxonomy): domain Eukaryota; kingdom Metazoa; phylum Mollusca; class Bivalvia; order Adapedonta; family Hiatellidae; genus Cyrtodaria; species Cyrtodaria siliqua. The sequence goes on along the minus strand of JAWPHD010014257.1, from coordinate 3,167 downwards.
TTTACAAACCATAGGATATATAAATACATTGAACTAGCTATAGGGTATATAAAGACAGTGAACTTGCTTTATGGAATATACAAACATTGAACTAACTATAGTGTATATAAATACATTGAACTCGCTATATGGTATATAAGACATTGGACTAGCTTTATGTATAAAAAGACATTGAATTAGCTTTATGTTATATAAAGACGTTTACTAACCATGGGATATATAAATACATTGAACTAGCTATAGGGTATATAAAGACAGTGAACTTGCTTTATGGATTATACAAACATTGAACTAGTTATAGGGTATATACATACATTTAACTAGCTAGAGGGTATATAAGACATTCAACTAGTTTTATGGTATATATAGACAGTGAACTAACTACAGGGTGTATAAGACAGTGAACTGACTATAGGGTATATAAGACATTCAACTAGCCGTATCATATATATAGACACTGAACTAGCTTTATGATATATAAAGACACTGAACTAACTATGGGGTATATACATACATTTATGGTTTAAATACATTGAACTAGCTATATGTTATATAATACATTGAACAAGCGTTAGGGTATATACGACATTGAAATAGCTATAGATTATATAAGGCATTGAACTAGCTATAGGGTATACAAGACATTGGATTAGCTATAGCATATACGTCAATGAACTAGCTATAGGTTATATAAGACATTGAACTAGTATTAGGGTGTATAAGACATTGAACTAGCTTTAGGGTATATAAGACATTGAACTAGCTATAGGTTATATAAGACATTGAACTAGCTGTATGGTATATAAACACGTTGAACTAACCATAGGGTATATAAATACATCGAACTTGCATTATGGTATATAAGACATTGAACTAGCTATAGGGTATATACATACCTTGTACCAGCTATAGGGTATATCAGACATTGAACTAGCTATAGGGTATAAACATACCTTGTACTAGCTATAGGGTATATAAAGACATTGAACTTGCTATAGAGTATATGCATACCTTGTACTAGATATAGGGTATATCAGACATTGTACTAGCTATATGGTATATAAAGACATTGAACTAGCTATAGGGTATATACATACCTTCTACTAGCTATAAGGTATATAAAGACATTGAACAAGCTATAGGGTATATACATACCTTGTACTAGCTATATGGTATATAAATACATTGAACTAGCTATAGGGTATATAAAGACAGTGAACTTGCTTTATGGAATATACAAACATTGAACTAACTATAGTGTATATAAATACATTGAACTCGCTATATGGTATATAAGACATTGGACTAGCTTTTTGTATAAAAAGACATTGAATTAGCTTTATGTTATATAAAGACGTTTACTAACCATGGAATATATAAATACATTGAACTAGCTATAGGGTATATAAAGACAGTGAACTTGCTTTATGGATTATACAAACATTGAACTAGTTATAGGGTATATACATACATTTAACTAGCTAGAGGGTATATAAGACATTCAACTAGTTTTATGGTATATATAGACAGTGAACTAACTACAGGGTGTATAAGACAGTGAACTGACTATAGGGTATATAAGACATTCAACTAGCTTTATCATATTTATAGACACTGAACTAGCTTTATGATATATAAAGACACTGAACTAACTATAGGGTATATACATACATTTATGGTTTAAATACATTGAACTAGCTATAGGATATATACGACATTGAAATAGCTATAGTGTATATATGACATTGAACTAGCTATATGTTATATAAGACATTGAACTAGTATTAGGGTGTATAAGACATTGAACTAGCTTTAGGGTATATACGACATTGAACTAGCTATAGGTTATATCAGACATTGAACTAGCTGTATGGTATATAAACACGTTGAACTAACCATAGGGTATATAAATACATCGAACTTGCATTATGGTATATAAGACATTGAACTAGCTATAGGGTATATACGACATTGAACTAGCTATAGATTATATAAGGCATTGAACTAGCTATAGGGTATACAAGACATTGGATTAGCTATAGCATATACGTCATTGAACTAGCTATAGGTTATATAAGACATTGAACTAGTATTAGGGTGTTTAAGACATTGAACTAGCTTTAGGGTATATAAGACATTGAACTAGCTATAGATTATATAAGACATTGAAATAGCTGTATGGTATATAAACACGTTGAACTAACCATCGGGTATATAAATACATCGAACTTGCATTATGGTATATAAGACATTGAACTAGCTATAGGGTATATACATACCTTGTACCAGCTATAGGGTATATCAGACATTGAACTAGCTATAGGGTATAAACATACCTTGTACTAGCTATAGGGTATATAAAGACATTGAACTAGCTAAAGGGTATATACATACCTTGTACTAGCTATAGGGTATATCAGACATTGTACTAGCTATAGGGTATATAAAGACATTGAACTAGCTATAGGGTATATACATACCTTGTACTAGCTATAGGGTATATAAAGACATTGAACTAGCTATAGGGTATAAACATACCTTGTACTAGCTATAGGGTATATAAAGTCATTGAACTAGCTATAGGTTATATAAGACATTGAACTAGCTATAGGGTATATAAGACATTGGATTATCTATAGCATATTAGTCATTGAACTAGCTATAGGATATATAAGACATTGAACTAGATTAGGGTGTATAAGACATTGAACTAGCTGTATGGAATATAAAGACGTTGAACTAGCTATAGGGTATATAAAGACAGTGAACTAGCTTTATGGTATATACATACATTGAACTAGCTATAGGGTATAAACAGACATTGAACTAGCTTGATGGTATATAAGACATTGAACTCGCCATAGGGTATTAACATACCTTGTACTAGCTATAGGGTATATAAAGACATTGAACTAGCTATAGGGTATATACATACCTTGAACTAGCTATAGGGTATATAATACATTGAACTAGCTATAGGGTATATAAGACATTGAACTAGCTATAGGGTATAAACATACCTTGAACTAGCTATAGGGTATATAATACATTGAACTAGCTATAGGGTATATAAGACATTGAACTAGCTATAGGGTATATAAGACATTGAACTAGCTATAGGTTATATACATACCTTGGGCTAGCTATAGGTTATATAAAGACATTCA